>JANITX010176532.1:0-12119 GCA_027564395.1 Erythroxylum ulei
AACCAAACACATCTATCTTGGAGACGGAGACAAGATTCTCTGTTCTGTCCACCATAAACCAAACAGCTCTCTGTCTCCAGTTTCTATTCCGTTCTGTTCTGTTCTGTTCTGTTCCGTTCTGTCTCCAGCTACCGGAGACACTAACCAAACGCAGCGTTATAGTGAAAAGCTTGTCATCCAGTGCATCATAGACACTTGCGTAGAATTTGTTCCATAAAAAATAAGTAGAGATTAGGAGACATCGAACAGAAACAGAGAGAAATGTTAGCCTCAACACGAGAAGATAAGAGAAACAAATATGGAGGAAAAAACGCAAGAGAGAGAGAGGAAACAAATATAAGCCACAACAGAGAGAAATAGCCTAACGTCTATATTGACAAAGAATACGAGAGAAGAGAAACAATTATGGAAGACAAAATGCAAGAGAGAGATAAGAAACAAATATAAGCCATCAGATTAAATGGACGAATGAGATGGATTACGTGGTCGTCCATTCCAACTCGTCCTTAGTATATATACTTAAAGAATGGAATCGTAAATCTTCATAATTAAAAGATAGTGATATTTCATTAAGGTCTAATTTACAAAATTTAAAATTTATTTAATTTTATAATAATTGCTCGAATTTTAAAAAATAATACTAAAATATTTAAAATTTTAAAATTTAACAAAAATAGCTAAATGTTAAATTTTTTGTTAACGTGAATGACGTAACATCTATTAATATTTTTGTTACATGATTAGCTTATTATATATTTGTTATATGAATTTTATTATTTAATAAATTTAAAATATCAAAATTCATAAATAAATTTAAAATATCTTGATATTTTAAATTTATTAAATAATAAATTCATATTTGTCACAAATACAATATATTATAGTCACGTAATAAAAGAAATTATCCAATTCATTTTTCCATAAATTATTGTAAGGGAAAAGAAATTCATCAAAATTCATGATCTAATAAATAATAAATCAAATAATTAAAAAAAGACTTTTCAAATTAACAAAATTTTGATTCCCGAATACCCATTTCAGTAATTAATTCTTTATAATGTATTTTTTTTATTTATTAAATAAGAAAAAATTGTTAACATTTTTATAGTATTTTTTGTAAACCTCTTTTAGATAAATAGTTGTAATTGATGTCGAGTCATCGTATTTTACATATTTAATTTTAAAAAACTTTGACTCCTTTATAAAATATGAAAAAATATCTAACACTAGTGAAAAAAAAAAGACCCATAACATTTTGAACATAATTTAATGTTAAATTATTTTTGATAAAAATTAAAATATTTTAATGTCATTTTTTAAAATTTAAATTAGTATTATTAATTTGAATAAAATTTTAGTTTTTTAAATAATTAGCCCTCTGAGTAATTGGTAATTACCTTTAAGCAAAGTTGTAACTTGACGCAAAAGTTAACAAACCCCAAAATCATAAATAAGGCCCAAGACAGAACCAGCGTAGCTTAACATAACAAAGGTCCTAAATGTCGCCTCAATCTCTATCTCTTAACACCAACAATCTGAATCTCCCTTCAGTTAAAACTCAACTCTCTCACGCCTTCCACCGCCACTCTCCGCCACGTCCCTCCTCCGTCTTGCGTTTCAAAACAACGCCACCCTCATCCGCCATGAGGGGTCTTGTCTCGACGGCCAAAAGATTGCCGTTGTGGCTCAACCAATCAGCTAGAGCCACCAGTTTTCGCTCTTACGCTTTGGTGCCTATGGTGATAGAGCACTCTTCTCGAGGTGAGAGAGCTTACGATATCTTCTCCAGGCTTCTCAAGGAGCGAATTATCTGTATCAATGGACCCATCAACGACGATACTGCCCATGTCGTCGTTGCTCAGCTTCTCTTCCTCGAGTCTGAAAACCCCTCCAAACCCATCAATATGTATCTCAATTCCCCTGGGGGGCAAGTCACCGCAGGTTCATTCTTATATCTTTCCGTCCACGTCTTCTTCTTCTTTTTTTTTTCTTTTGATAGCTGTTAGTAAATAAATTTTGTGCTCTGATCATTTGATTGGATTAGCTTATTAGATTATATAGATGATTTAGGTAATTAGGCTATTAGTCTTGTGCATATCTAGTGTAGTGAACGGAAGTATTATGATATTTTTGATTGACTGTATCTTGATTCTTAACTTGGAAACAAGAACAAAACATAAATTTCAATGGAAGGAAAGAACTTTTTGGATCCTAAACTTGAATTGGAATCGGAATTACTTCCAACTGCGAATGTGCAGTAATTTTGTTAGTAATTCAGTTGCTACTAACCCAAACTCGTGAAATTTTGTCACAAGTAACTGGGCTTGAATTTCTTATAATTGGACCCATGTTTGCTATTTAATTTACGCGTTAAAGAGTTCTAATTGCGATTACCAAGTTCTTCTGTCTCATTTAAATTAGTTTTCAGTTAGATTTTGCTATCTAGTTTTTGTATTAGAGTTCTTAATCTGTATTGAGCCTCAATCGGATATTGAATTTGCTGATTTTCTTCATGCATGATTCCCAACTAATTTGAAGAAGACAAATTTATATACAACCATTCCAAATGATGAGCTGATATGTACCTCTGGTATCCTTTATTGAGATTTTTATTCCTGTATAGATGATCGGTGACAATTACTGATATTTTGTGTGATTAGAGGAAATACTACTTTATATAAATGGTAACATGCTAGTGAATTTCATACACACGGTTAAGATTATATGTTGTTATATTTGTCAATGATAAATCTTGCACTTAAAAGGCATTTTGTTTTTTTTAATTAAAACTAATGAAGATTAATCAAAGTAAACTAAATCAAGAATCTTTGAACAATCTTCTCCTCTAGATCGTAGATTGATATCATAATACCTCTAAAAAGTCAACTTACTCCATGTGAAAGGCTCCCCGCCTTTCGAGGGTTGGAGGAACGTCATCAATGTATGTAGCCTTCCATTTGTAATTTTTACAAAGAGGCTGTTTCTGTGATTTGAATCTGTGACCTTATGGTCACAAAAGAGCAACTTTTACTAGTTACTCCAACGCTCTCCCTCTCATAATACGTCTATTTTCACGAATCAAATTCATACACACACTTTTAGTTTCTTTTGCTGGACTTCTTAACTAAAAACAAACATGGGCCATGCTATCTGAAATCTAATATGAGATATGATATGTCTATCTTGTTATATTGTTTAAATTTTTGTCGTATAGATATTTGGTATATGGTCGAGAACATAAATGGTTTTGGTTTATTGTACAGGACTTGCTATATATGACACGATGCAATATGTAAGATCTCCCATCAATACAATTTGTCTTGGACAAGCTGCGTCTATGGCTTCTCTCCTTTTGGCTGCAGGCACCAAGGGTGAAAGGAAGTCGCTTCCAAATGCAACAATTATGATACATCAGCCATCAGGTGGGTACAGTGGCCAGGCAAAGGACATGACAATTCATACAAAGCAAATTGTTCGTGTTTGGGATGCACTGAATGAATTGTACTCAAAACATACGGGGCAGCCTGCAGATGTTATTCAGAAGAATATGGACAGAGATTATTTTATGACCCCAACCGAGGCAAAGGAGTTTGGTATTATTGATGACGTGATTGATCAAAGGCCAACATCTTTGGTGACTGATGCTGTTGGAAATGATGGCAAAGGGAAGGGTTCGCCTTAGATCGAGGGAAAGTTTTAAGAGGAAAGTGATCTTTGATTTTGAAACTAATGCTTACTTGTTTTGAGTCATCCGGCGGTGATTATATTTTCTGAATGTTCTCATTATCAAAATTATATTGTTATGTTGGATTAATCAATTTATCTATCGTAATTTTTTTTTTAATCCATATAAGGAATCTCTTGAAGTAATGAAGTTAGTTAGCTAACTTTCAGCTTTTGGCTTCATGTGCATAACACAAGTTGTGAGATCAGGGTATCGATTCTGTCTGGCAGTACATCAGAACACAGCAATTATAAGATCATTTGTGTATTAACTGAGGGACTGAACCTGGTCTTCTGTTTAATAAACTGGTAAATTTTCCAAGTTCTCTTCTTTCACTTGGATTTTTTCGTTTTCCTTCCCCTTTTTTTTCCTTATTCTTAAAGGATGTTGAGACCTGCGTGGTAGTTTGGTCTGGGGATAACATTGGTCTTTAGCTTCTAATCCTGGAATACTCACGCGCTTCTATCCTTAGTGTTTCAAAAATAGTAATAAAACAAAAAAATTATATGCTTATGTGAATGTATATGTGCATGTATTTGTATTTACATGTTTGTACAATAATTTACAGCGACCATTTACTTCTCTTGTAATCAGCAGTGCACCTAAACTCTACACGAGTTTTAACACTCTGACCACAATTGTCTGTTTGTTGCTCAATCCAAGAGCACATAGCACCTTATTGGAACTAACTCATCTACTCATGAAATGTAAAACGTATGTATAGACTCGGTTTTCATTTTGTATGATAAGTCAATGTTTCATGTAACATAACCAGTCCATGAACTCCTAAGCTTCATACATCTTTCGTGTCTTTTTCTATTATCATTTGGAGAGAAACTTTCTTGGCTGTATAAGCCTTTTAAATTGAAATTCCCAAGTGCCGCTTTCTTTTGAGGATGCTCATGTAAGTTGGTCCTGTAAACTTGCATATATTTCGTAGCTAACCATTCAGCTTTCAACTCTGTGATTCTGGTAAGTCCTTCAAAGGCTCATACTTTGGTTGATTAACTTTTAATTTTATAAAACTTCTTCTTGAATTGGTATACTCACTTGTTTCTTTTGCGATTCTTGACTTCTCATGCTTCTATAACTCAACAAGACCTTTAAATATGTGTTTACGTGCCATATGTTCATCAGAATCAGCATTGGACATTATTCCCTTTGGACGTGGACTTTTAACAACATTCAGTCTTTGGTTATTATTTTGATTACTATAACATTATAATATTTTAGAAATAGTTGTATTTTAGATTACATCATAAAATTAAAATAGTTGAGTTTAATTACTATAACATTATAATATTTTAGAAATAGTTGTATTTTAGATTACATCATAAAATTAAAATAGTTGAGTTTTGTATTAAAAAATCAATTACGAAAATCCTTATATTTTCAATAAATAAAACAAAACAACAAAACGAGTTACGCGTAATAATAAAGTGGTGTTCCTGAAAAATCAGAATTTACAAAACAGCCCCAACTGGCAGCGAAATAGTTCTCTAAAGCTCCACAAAACCAAAGCACCTCACCCTCTCTACTTCTCTCTATCGGCCGCCTCAAGTGTCTCTCTCTTTCTAAATATCGAATTATTTTCTCATGTTCTCTCTAAATTCCCAACCCTCGCCTCCTTAGTGAGATGACGCTCCTCTTGCCGGAACCCTACACGGCACTCCTCCGCCGGTCACCGCTTCTTCTATAATTTCGATTGGGCTCTTTTAATCTCTTGTTCCAATTGGGTTCTGTTCGTTTGCTTCCATCTCCTATTTTCTCTTTTGATAGTTCCTAGGGTTTTTGGAGTGATTCGATAAGATTGTGATTTGATTTTGTTCGATTGATCGACGAGGACGAGAACGGCGCCTATGGCTCCGGGGCGTAAAAAAGGAGCGAATAAGGCTAAGGCGAAGAAACAGTTGAGCTTGGGCGATCTTGTTCTAGCTAAAGTCAAGGGTCACCCCGCTTGGCCTGCCAAGGTCTTTATTTCCATTTGCTGTCTTTTCTTAAAAAAAAAAATGTTCTTCTTTTGCTTGTTTTGATCTTGAACCTGTTTTCCTTACGAGTTACTACTGATATTTTGGAGTTATATTGCGCTTTGTCTCTTTTCTTTTCCTTGGTAGTCTGAATTTGACTTGGCACTTATGTGTTGTACTTCGATTGCGTTACTTCATCATGTGTTGGGTTGGGATTTTTTTGGTGTGCATTATGGATTAAGTTGGCAGATTCTTCTGATGATGTCGATTTCATACTCGTTTGTCCTTTTTTCTCGAAATATAATCGTATCTTTCTTCTTTAGTTTTGTTGTTCTCAAGTGTTAAGTGGATGTAGTTGTGAACTTTAGACATTAAGGTTCGAATGTTATGCTAATTTATGTTTTCTCCTTTCTTTTTCTCTGTGCGATGTTAGAGTTTGTAAGTTCGTTTTCGTTTTTCCATTTAAAATTTTTGGTTTTATTTCAATATGACAAATATTGAGCTAGATTTGTGGGTTTTTACTTTACAGATCAGCCGGCCTGAGGACTGGGATAAAGCTCCTGATCCCAAGAAATATTTTGTTCATTTCTTCGGAACTGGAGAAATGTATGTATTCTTGTTCCAATTTATTGAACTTTTTGATGGCGTTGGTGGATTCTTAGGATGGATATCTTCTTAATTATTTCTTTCCTTGTAGTTAATGGAATATTTTTTGGGAATATTTTTAATTAACAGGAAACAATAGAATTTTTAGACTAGATGGAGAGTAATAGCTTTTTGGTCGAACTTTCTTGTTGTAATTTAAATGCATTCCTTCCGAACTTTGAAGTTTTGATGGAAGCTAGTAAATGTACATTCTCAACTATTGTATGTTTGTGGCTGAGTTAAGTAGATTAGATTTTAAACAGGTTTGTTTTTCTCAAGCTCAAGATTTTGCGTCATCTGCTAGATTGACATTGCAAGCCATGCATTGCACTTGATCTTTCTTTAGGTTATGTTCACATGCATAGTCTATCAGAATAATGGAAAAAACAAAATTTGACGCTGCATTTTGTACTGGATGACCCAATTCATCTAAATTGCTTGTGAAATTAAAGGTCCTAACTCTATTGCTCTTGAATCAATTTATCATTTACAATTTTCAGTTTTTATTGAAGCAATACTTTAGTCTGGAAAAGATAATCATTTTCTATTCATAATTTTCCACAAAGTCAAAATTTAGGTGTGCAAAACTAGTGCATGGAAGCATGGTAGAAATCAATGTAAGAACAGACATCAAATTATAGTTTGAAACTTATATGTGATTACACATAATTGGAATTTTATGGTTCCTTTTAGATAATGAATTGTTGCAAATATTCTTCTGTTCCACCAAGTAGAAGTATCATATACATGATTTTGCGTAGACAACACAGATGACTGGTTTCTTGATTGAAGCTGAAAGTTAACCCTTTCATTGTGGTTTGGCCGTGAGAGGATACATAGTAAGCATTGTCTGCCATTCTATAGCATCAATCAAATAGTATTTTACTTTGTTTCTATTTACTGGTTAACTGGCTTATCATGCATCCGAAGTATGAAATTATTTTTCTTTGTATTTGAAGTGATGTAAAATATCTGGTTGTGTGCATTTCTTTTTGCACATATGTGCTGACATAAATCTCTCCAAATTTGTTAGTCTTTGGAAGTTCATTGATATTTGTGCTTGGATTTGTCATGGCACCGCTTTATGTAAGAATGTGATTACTTTCTAGGGTTGACTCATAACCCTTGCAGCTTTGCCGAAACTAAGAAACTTTTGGCAGGGTACCTCTTGATGTATGAAATAGGAAGGCCAGTTCTAACTTGTCCTGCTCTTTACCTTGTTGGCCTTCTTGTATTATTGCTTGCAGCCTTGTGCAAAAGGAAAAGAATGAAAGAAAAATATGAGAAGCATTGATTGTCTTCTTCTTAGATGTGGAAACTTGGTGTTTTGTTTGCTTTTATTCAGTATCTGGTTAATACCTGGAAATTTCATAGCTTCTGATGATTGAATGGATTGGTCCTTGTACTATTTTTTTTTCTTATTTCTCCATGTAATTTGTTTTCCTTTTGCAGAGCTTTCGTTACGTCTGCTGATATCCAGATATTCAATAGTGATGTGAAGAACAAATTGTCTGCACGGTGTCAAGGTAAGACAGGTAAGTCCTTTTCCCAAGCTGTGAAGGAAATCTCTGTGGCATTTGAAGAGTTGCAGAAAAGAAAGCTTGGTGGTTTGGGAGATGATGTGGATGAATCAGCACTTGGCTGTGAGGGTCCTTCTGCTGATGGCCTAGACGATAGGATGGATGTTGACTTAAATGATGGACCCCATGATGAAACATCAGATGAAGGAACTGGGGATTTTACCTCCAAGTTAGATTCACATTCAAATAGGGAAGGTGAAACTGATGATGATGTTGTAAAGCCTTCTCCATTGTTCAATAGTGAAGAACAACATCACACATCATTGACATCTGATATTGATGATGGCTATCATGTGAAGGTTGAAAACGCCGATGATGTGAAATATGCTAATTGCGCCAAGAAAGTTGGTAATAGTACATTGATGAATGGTCATAAGTCGAAGATGTTGTGTACTGATTCAAAGAGGAAGTTGGAGGGTGCTGATGAGGGAAGCGGTAGTGCTGGGGTGAAATCATTGAAGGACTCCATAGAAGTTGGTGGAAAATTGGAAGATGGAGTTAGAGGTGAAATTGCTGGGGTTCATTGTGCAGGATCTTCTCCTGTTGCCGTTAAATCAGAATCAGGAATGAGTAGTGGAAAGAAGTCAAAAAAACTGATAAAATATCAAAAGGGTTCAAGGGTTTGTCAAGGTAGTAATGATAGTGTTGTCAAGCTCCCACCCGGGATCAGTAATAGAAAAACAGGGCTCCACCCTAGACCTGGAAGTTCAAAGTTTGAAGCTGGTGATACTTCTCATCCTGCTAAAAAGTCAAAGTTTGTAGATGTAGAAGATGGTGCTGCTGTGAGATTATCTTCTAAAAATTTGATGAATCATGCTTCGAGATCTACTGCTGATGAAAAATCAGTTAAAGATTCAGACGGTAAACGAGAAATTCTTTTGGCTTTAAGAGCTCAGACAGGAAAAGACAGATCTTATGTTCCCTTGGGAGTCAGCAAAGATAAGTCCGATGTTTCTCTTCAACCGGATAGGACTGATTTACTTTCTCCAACAGTGAAAGCCAAATCTGATGCTTCTGCTGAAATGATTAAAGTTAAAGCTGATATTTCTGGTGATGAAGCTGTGCTTCCAGTAACTAAACGCCATAGGCGGGCTTTGGAGGCAATGTTGGGTTCTACTTCACTTAATTCTGATGACAGAATAGCAAAAAGTTCTCTTGATCAAAAGAATGTTTCATCTTCCGGTAATGCTGGAGCTGCAGTTCAACTTCCCAAAAGACGAAGGGCCGTTTGCCTATATGGTGATGATGATGAAGACGAGGAGCCAAAAACTCCAGTTCATGGAGGGTCAGGCAGAGTTTCTAGGGAACCTAGGTCTATATCTGATACTATCAAGAAGAAAGATGCAAATGTTACAAGTTTGTTAAGACAGCAGCATGTTGGTGTCATTAACACTGAAAAAAATATCGGGGCTTCTTTTGGATTTGAACGCAGCCATTCAAAGGAAACAGTGTCACATAGCCAACAAAAGATTATGAAGAAACCTGACATGTCTGGTCCTCCAAGTCCTGGAAAAGTAGAAATGGAACACTTATCATCCAAGGATTCCAAACCTATTTCTACATCACCTATACAATCCCCACGATTGGTTCCTGCTACCAAGTCAATCGGGGAACATCATGAGCCTGCCAAGTCTGTGATTAAAATTTCCTCAATAAAAGGGCCTCAGCCTGGTTCTAGTAAGGTTTCTGGTCATGTTTCAGATTGCTTGAATACATCTTATGGTAATGGGGCTAGTCAAATGAATAGAGCAGCTTTATCAGGAGAAAGGCCCAAAACTACGCCTAAAGCACCGTCAAGGATAAGTGCCGATTTGCTGGAGACTTCAGCAGAGTATAATCCTTGTCCTGGTGAAATTCTTTCAATATGTTACTACCCATGATCTTTTTGTGATTTTCTTTTACCTTATTACAGACTGCAAGTCGGTATAGAAGATAGGAGTGGTTGGTTTGTGGAATCAAAAACCCCAGATTCTGCTATGTCTATGAAGCATCTTATTGCAGCTGCCCAAGCAAAAAGGAAGCTAGCTCACTCGCAACAATTTTCTCTGGGAAACCTTAATTCTTCTCTAATTTTTGCTAATGATATGCATGGCAGCACACTCAGCCCATCTCTTGTGCAACCTTTTCTATCAGAAACAAGCAATTTGCTACAGGGAGATATGCAAGGAATTCATCATCATGTTAATTTAGTTTCTCCATCTACTCATGCTCGGGAATCATCATCTCACAATCAATTGGACAATGAAGAAACTGAGGAGCGAAGATTGAGTTCGGGACAAAGGGCTGGTGGTGGCTCACTGAGTGGTGGTACTGAGGCTGCTGTTGCACGTGATGCTTTTGAAGGGATGGTAGAGACCTTGTCAAGGACAAAAGAAAGTATCGGACGAGCAACTCGGCTTGCTATTGACTGTGCCAAGTATGGAATTGCAAATGAGGTCAGTTAATGTTGCGTTACAGTTCCTTCCTGATTACTTGTTTTCCAAATTGTCTAGTGTGGTGAAATATTATCTATCTTGATTTCTCAAATTTGCTTTCAGCTTTCTTTTTCCTTATGGGAATTGTTTGCTACGTTAGAATTGTGGTGCTGTACTGAAATATTAAAAACACTAAGTCATATAGTACACCGTATTATATCTTTGGAAGATCAAGTTTTGGGGTCGTTGCATCATCTATGCTTTGGGTCCCCATTTAGGGCATATTTTAATGGTTCAAATTGTGCTATATCAAAATTATGTTAGGTTTTGTTTTGATTTAATTTTGATAAGAAAGAAAATTAGGATTGTATGTAGCAAAATTGAGTCAAGTGAACATGGGGGGCAAGAAACTGATATTTGTATTCTTGTCTGCGATACCTTGTGAAGGAGAATTCGGAGAACTGTGTCATTCAAATCATTCTAAAATATTCAAAAAATGATTGTACAGGTTGTTGAACTTCTTATTCGAAAGCTGGAAACTGAGCCAAGTTTTCATCGCAAAGTGGACCTTTTCTTTCTTGTGGACTCAATTACGCAGTGTTCGCACAATCAAAAAGGTTGTTTCTTCCTTCACAACAATAGTTTCTCCAAGTGTAGCTCTTATTCATTACAATCAGAAACTCTTCATGCACTTGATGACAATTCCTTTGGTTTTAGTTGTGCTGTGACCTTCCATGACGAATGTTTCTTTATGGTACATTAGGTATTGCTGGAGCCTCATATGTTCCAACAGTTCAAGCAGCTTTGCCTCGCCTACTTGGTGCAGCTGCTCCACCTGGAGCTAGTGCTCGTGAAAATCGTCGTCAGTGTCTTAAGGTGAATTTGACGTTATGTGGATTTAACAATGCACATTTTGTTATGAGGATGACATTGACCTATCTGGATTCCCAGGTCCTACGGTTGTGGCTGGAGAGAAAAGTCCTACCTGAATCTGTTCTGAGGCGCTATATAGATGATTTTGGAGTTTCAAATGATGATACCTCTGTTGGATTGTCCCTTAGACGTCCATCTCGAGCTGAGAGAGCTGTTGATGATCCTATAAGAGAAATGGAAGGAATGCTTGTGGACGAGTATGGCAGGTCTGTTGATATTGTCTTTTTTCTTCTTTTTGTTTGATTTCCAACTAGGTGACAGTTTCTTTCTTCACATTCATGAAGTTGACTGTACTGGACTTACATTCCATTATGTGCTAATTTTTTGGATGAAAGTGCATTTAACAGAGCCCAATATCGAACTGAAAACATGGGTTCTCTGAGGAATTTGGTCATAGTAATATAATCAATGATATATCTCATGAAATTTGTCATGCACATCTTCTACTTTATGTCTGCCTAAATTGGTGGTGTAGCTTTCCAATTCTTAATTTTAATTTCTCCAAAAGCTGGAGAGCTTGAACAAGCGAAGCTCTGATAGGATTCCACTGTCTGTTACTGATACAGTTGATCTGTGCAGACATGCCATGTTGTTAACACACATTTGTCATGTACATTACTTTTTTGGAATTCTTTCTTGAATATTTAGTAAAAAATCTCACTTGTGGTGTTATGACTCCTTTTTCACCATAAAGTCACTACCATCATAATCAAGCAATGTCAGATCTCATCCAAAATACTAAATATATGTTATAGTCCATGTGCAATGCATTCTGGAATGAAAGCATATATCCTGACAAGATCTTGTCTACGTTAGTTTGATATCCGCGGGGGGGGGGGGGGGGGGGGGGGGGGGG
>JANITX010176554.1:0-12117 GCA_027564395.1 Erythroxylum ulei
GAGTGTTCTAGAGTAGGTGGTATTCTCAAGGCTTTGAGACGCTTTCCCTCCAAAACTTTCTTATGACAGAAGTTACCGTTTGTAACTACTGTTATTGTTACCGTTAACTCTTACGCCTTTTTATCTTCTTCATTTGGGTTATGACGTTTCAGACAGTTGATCACTCAGCATAACCATGTTGAGGTTTTGTCTGATTTCTTTGAATCTTTCTTCACTCAATGGCTTAATGAAGATTTCTGCCCATTGATAGTTCGTCTCAACAAACTGTAGACTTACAATCTTCCTCTGAATGTAGTCTCGTAAAAAATGATGTCTAACTTCGATATGCTTAATCCTTAAGTGTTGTATTGGGTTCTTTGACAGATTGATAGCACTTATATTGTCACAGAAGATTGGGATCTGATCTTCATGTATTGAATATTCTTCTAGTTGGTACTTAATCCACAACATCTGTTGGATCCCGTTTCCGAAATCCAACTCTTAAACAAATTCCATCATCATACTTGAGCGTGGTTCCTTGTAATCTCTTCTTGCTCTGATACCACCCATGTTGGATCCCATTTCTGGAACCCAATCTCTTGACAAAACCATACCTATCATCACTCCGTTTCCTTGTGGAAATGGCAAGACTCTCAATTTTTTTTTCATCATACTCTTTAATACAATACTTTACAACTGATTTTCATCATTCACATTCAATACCCTAAAACAAAGAGTTTTACAAAACAACTCTTGCTTAACCCATAATACTTGAAATTTTATCCAACTCATCAAAAACGAATCATAACTATTATCGCTTCATTTTCTTTATTACAACATCATTCAAAGCAATTCAACTTCCAATTTGAATTCATCCAACACTCCACCTCAATTCATATGACTCCTTATTTTTTTTCCATAATTCACTTATTAATAAATCACAAAAATTTATAATCAACGTTCATCAACTTAAACGAAAAACTTCCTCCAATATATTACATTTGAACTCAACTCATCTCATCCATATACAATTCACATGCCATATCCATACACAAATTCACATTTCAATTCCATACATAAATCTATATTTCATAATCCATATACAAGCCATTCGTCATCATCATCATAAATTAAGGGTTTACAAACTTCAATGGCATTTCCACTCCTCAATACAATATCAATATCAATATCCAATATACAATATATGCAAAACCCAAAATTTCTCAAAATACATTTGAAGCCTTAGTTTACATTGATAATTCCAAAACATAACAAAACATGCATATCCGAAGTAATATCTTGACTTTCTTTCACTCTGTTTCCTACTTATCACCTGGAGATGGGACAGAAGTGGGGGTGAGCTTAAAAAGCCCATGGGTAACAGCTTATAATGGAAAAATAAGCGAAGACATTCAAAAGTTTACTGTCATAGAAAATTCTTGTTGAAATCCATGAAACGCTTGTTTCTCAATTTCTCATCATGTAGTCAAAATTTTCAAACCACAAAACATGAATGCATCAACTTATTCACAAATCATACATGTAAGCACATCAGAAATGGTTTAGGTAAGTCCATATTCATGATGCACTACACATTCCCATATAATGGTCCTGTGTAGTCGTAAACTTGAGGGAGTCCTTGGAGGAGCTCCGTGCCACTAGCGGGCAGGCGGGAGAAGCCTATTCTTGGGTCAACGTGTACGTGACGGTTCTTGGATGGACTACCAAAACCTACATAACATGTATTTCAAAACTTGTTGCCCAAAATGACACTTTTCGAAAAAACTTGATTTCATATACTTGATATATTTCAAAAACCATTTCCGAAAACATGATTTCATAAACATGCAATCTTTTCAAAAGAAAAGTTTTTCATAAATCATTACACAATTCACATATCAATATGTAGCAATTTCTCAATTCATTCAAGGCACAATTTATGCAACAATTATGATGCAATTTAAATCATTAAATTTCCTTGATTTAAAGAAAACAAAATTGACTTATTTACTCTATTATAAACATGTACCCACCTTGATTCCTTGCTTGAAACTTGACTCAAATTGCCTCCCTTTGATCTTGATTCCTCTTGCCTTTCTCAATCTCCTTCATCCATGACCAATTCCCTAAATCAATGATGATTCAAATTGAACAACCCATAACACATAATCACCAAAATTGACTTTAGAAAGCTTAAACCCATACATTTCTTAAGCTATCTAAACCAAAACCCTAAAAAAATCCGAAGATTTAAAATCCCACTTACCTTGGATCTTCACCAAATGAGGAGTTTCTTGGCTCATATGGAAGTTCTCATGCTCCTCTTCCTTTTTCCTTCATGAATCAACTCAAAACCACTCTTGAAAACCAAGAAAAATCAAACCCTAGCTCTTTCTTTCTTCTTTCTCTTCTTCTCCACCGACTATCTGCCTCTTTTCCCTCTTTTCTTGATCTTTTCTTCTAATTTCGTGCTCCTCTCTTCCTTAAAAGCAAGCCTACACTTCTTATTTACAATCTTGCCATTAATGAGTGCACAATGTCCAAAATACCCTTACATATATGCCTTGTAACTTAAAAGCTTAAGTGGCTTGCCAATTTTGCCCCTCATGCAAACTTACCACCCTAACACTATAATTCAATCAACTTATGTCATATGATCTTACTCACATTAACATGCTAATTAACTCCCATTAACATGCTAATTAATTCCACAAAAATACTCTATTTAGACCTCAAAATTCATTTAAATCATGCTTAACTCCTTTCGAAAATCAACACCTTTTTTAATCATGCAATTGAATGAATTTGCTTGCAATTCCTTCTAGAGAAATGTTCCTCATTGTATTAATTTTATAATGACATCAAAATCATTCAATTTGGTTCCATAGTCCAAAAGTTATACACCAAACATTTCAGACTATTCTTATACTAAAACAATGTTTTATGCACAAATTCCATTAGAAAATTGACTTTCTTAGAAATTGAATTAGAACTTGATTTTATCAGACAATTTGTAACCCTATTTCTCTAGTTTAATCCAAATTAATAATCATCTTATTTGAAAAATTAGAGAAAAAATTATGACTAAAACACCAAAGCATACTCAATGAACATATTTCACTTACAATTTCCAGCTTTTAACTTCCAACATTTCACATATAATTCATCTTGTACCTAAACCATCTTTTCCATTTGAATTCAAATTCATGAATTCCTCCTTTCTTTTACATATGAATAATCATCAACAATTTCTCATTTAATAGTCCTAACTTCCAAGAAAAGTTTGGGGGGCAACATAAGATCGGTTTCTCCTCTCAATATGGCCGACGTTACACACGAAATAATATGATCAAAAAGTTCTCTTCCAAAACCTTAAAATATAAGTATTTATTCCTAGGCTTATTGCTAAAAGACTTGGGCTTAAAATACATAGAAGCCCAAAATATAAATAAGTCCAAAATAGATCATAAGCATGCTCTTAAAGGTCTGGTCTTATTGAGGCACCAAGTCTGGTCATAAGCACGCCTCCTCTTAGGCTTCAAATGACGATCAATAGCCCAACGCAATGATCTTCAAGTTCCAAGTGAATCCAGTCCAAGGATTTGAGACAAATGGATCAATTTGGGTTGTGATCCAACTAGCTTTCATACTCTCCATAAGTTGGCCCATATACGTATAGAGAGCCTCCTTAAATCTCTCGGTCCTAGCTTTGGACATAGGTCCAACTCGAATGACAAGCTTGCCGCTGCCACATACACCATCTCCATGGCAATCTTTACTCCTGCTCACATCATCAGTGGTGGTACTTTTTCTTCAAGACCAAAAGTAAAATTAATTATGGTTTACCTGAACAATTATCTACATTGAACAATGTTTATAGAAAGCTCAACTTTACAATCCCTGATGAATAAAACAAGAGTAACAGAAATTTTACCTCATCATTAAGGATGGCTTATTTAACGTATATCATATACTCATCTACACCTAGAGGATGCTAGATTGCAATTTTAACGGAGACAAAGTGTCAAAAGAATCAAATAACTCAATCTAGCATCTACAAACATCTCCACTATTTAAGATTTCACTGAACAAGTTTACATTAACATCAATTAAGGGATGCCAAAAGAATATTAATTAAAAATAATAAATTTCTCTATGGCATTTTCTTTTCATAATGTTCAAGCCACCAACTAAGAAAAATTTGAGAGTTTTAAACTCAAATAGAAAATAAAAAACAATCTCTAAAAAATAAGTGAAAACAAAACTATAATTTCGAATAATACCTTAGATTTTGAAGAGTGACAAAATTGGGTAAATTTTGAGATTTTTTTTAATTTACCCTAATAACATTCATTATTAATTATGAACACCACTAATTTAACTAATCTTATACTCAGCTTATACTTATTTAATAATAAATTATTTTTATATTTTAAAAATTTTTCTTGTACATCACAGAGTTATCTAGCGAGAATAGGGTGATATCTCTTAATTGTAATTTCATCAAATGAGAATAGATAACACCTTTAAAAAAAATTCCCATGTTTTTATAACTATCATTTGAATTTTATTTATCCTCAATGTTTATATTGCCTTTCATTTATTTATAAGCACAAATTAAGATTCTTTTGCTTGCTTTATGAAATCACGATTGGTTAACTTATACAAATTTCTAAGTAGTCAATGGATCAACACAATAAATTAGTTATATGGTTGAGTTTCATCCACTTCTTAGATCTTGGGATTAATTTCTCTATATTGCTAGCTTCTTTTGAGACAAAACTTTAATAGATCCAAAAATCTTATTAATAAATGTATAAGATTTATCATTGCAAACTCTAACTATGAAATGTTGAAACTTAGTATACTTGATTTGTAGCTAAACTACAAGGAAGTTAAAACTAAATTTAGAGATAGAAAGTTGACCCAGTGATGATATGAAATCAAAACATAAAGGTATAAAATAATCTTGACCCATCATTATAAAGAGCTTAAGCCAAGATTATAAGATTATTTGAATATCACATATGAATAATTTGATAAGTTTGAAAAGTTTCTCACAGAACACAAAAGAAAACTCTCATAATTATACCAATGATCAGAGTTAATTATCTATCATTGAAAAAAAGAAATATCTTAAATATTTAAAACACAAAACTATGTTTTTAAAACATAAAGTGAAAATAAGGTTTCAAATGGAAAAACCTGGACCATAGTCATGGGTTGGACATTTTAATGTCATTAAGGCATGGTTTATACCTACATCCATGTTTAGAGATGGTGGGTCCTCTTATAACTTTGGAGAATTAGGAATAGCCTAGAACGCCCTGTGGGTACAAAATTTAGATCTATTTGTAACTTTTAAGGATAGACATGATCTAGGTCACACCCATACTAGAGACCCTGTCTTACCATTGAATTGCATAATGTCATAGAAGATGATTCATAGCCATATTAGATTTCATGTTCACATACAAGTCTTCTTTAACCTTAACTTGCATAAAGATAATCAATACCCATCCTTTAATTTTGCTTAATTCCATAAGTGTAACCACTTCTCTCGCATCTTAAAACATTTTCTTCCTTGTTCATGTAATTATTCCACTTGGAAAACTCAAAAGATTAAAGATTCTCTCTTCTTAGAAAAGATTCATCATCGAATCATCACCTATGTCGAAAGGAATTAAATCAAAAGCATTAAATCTATCGGTTACATTATATTCATTTAGAAGATCTAATATATAAGCATTATAATTTATTCATTCAATAACATGAAATAGATCTTCTCCTATTAGTTGCAATTTAGATCTTATTTGATCGAGAAATCTATCCTTTCTCCTATGCACCCACACCAATGCACCTAGTTCAAAGGTAAATTCTTTCTTTCTTTGTTATCCTTAGATGCATATTCTTTATTTTTCAATTTAATACGTAGCCAAATATTTTTATATAGTCACTTCACCATTTTAAATTTCTTTTTACCATCTAAGTGCTAGAAATCAAAAGCTGTAGATTGCATTTTTTTCTCATTAAACAACATTCATGGCCTAGTTATATATGCTTGCAGTGCAACAAACTAGAGATAAACACAAGCTAAAAATAAGGAAAGCAGGTACATATACCACTAACATCTATTTTTTAAAAATGATTAAGTAAAATGATCAACCCATTAACAAAAATATAACTTAATATAAAAATTTAAATAATAAACCATTACCACCACTACTTCTAAAAAATAGGAAATAACTAAATAGTAGCTTGAATCATTTTAATCAACACTCTTTTTTGTTTCAAACTTCATGGAGCACTTCTCTCTATACCTTAAGAAGCACTTCTCTTCAATATGATGCACTTCTCTTTATCAAAACCAAATTTATTAACGCACTTTATCACCAAATTAATTTTTGAAACACAACTCTCTATGGTGCACATCTCACCAACTATTCTAAAAAGAAATTTCTTCTTTTATCACTTGTTTCATATATGTTTGTTCTTCATTTTCAAATTTGCAATTATTTTACAAATGTCGAAATCTCTCACATCTATAACATTAAGGTTTTCTATTATGCCAATAAATTTTTTTTCATGACTAAACTTCTTACAATTGCTACATTGAGGAACATTGGCATTTTCTTTTGAGGATAAAATAAGCTCCATTAATTTTTTGCTTAATTATGTCACCCCTCATTGATCTTCTTTGGTCCACAGCTTGAACAACATTAAATAACTCTATAAAGGTTATTTTTTTATAGATCTTTAGAATTTTTAAATGAGGAAATTTTTAACTTAAACCTTTCGTGAATAGTCACAAAAACTTGTCTGCTGCTTGTTGGCTAGGAAATTCTTTACCAAGTGATTTGATTTGATTGACAAATAGGCATGAGCTTGCTTCCATATTCCTTGACACCTTCAGATATCTTCATCTTTAGCATCTCAAATCCTCTCTTGATATTTAAAATTTATATAAACCTAATTTGATTGCTCCCTTCAAACTCTTCCTTAAGCCTCTCCCATATTTCTTTAAGTGATTCACAAACCATAATTCTTGTAAAATTTCCCTCTGGCATATTCCAATGTAGACAACAAAGCACTTTGGGTTTCCTTGCCACTTCTTCATCATGCTTTTTTACTTAATTTAGTATGGGATTTTCTAGAAGAGGGTTATGATTAAAATCACTTTCCATAACCTCCTAATTTTCTCCAAAAATGTGGATAGGAAGAGAAAAATTATTTGATGCCATTGCACCAAAGGTTAAGCACTCGTAAAAATATTTTTTACTATAGTCTCACAAGCCCATAAAACACCTAGAGCCTTGACACCAAAATTTTTAAAAATAAAAAAACTACGGCTTGCATTTTTTTCTTATCAAACAACATTCATGGCTTAGTTATATAGGCTTACAGTGCAATAAACTAAAGATAAACCCAAGCTTAAAATAAGGGAAAGTGAATAACATGTCCCACTAACATTTAAAAAAGTTTTCTAACAACTAAGTAAAATGAAAATCTCAACCCACTAACTTAAATACAACTTAGCATAAAAAATTTAATGGTAAACTTATGCTTAAATAATAAAACACTACAACTATAACTTCTAAAAAATAGGAAATAACTAAATGGTAGTTTGAAACACTTTAATCAACACCTACCCTTTCATGAATTGGTAAATAAATTAAAACCAATAGAGTTAGTGGATTAAAACCTTATATAATCTCAAAAGGTGAATAGCTAATAGTGTTATGAACAATTCTATTATGTGCAAATTCAGTTAATGATAAACAATCTTCCTAAATCTTCAAATTCTTTCTAATAATAAGATGTAATAAAGTAGTTAAAGGCTTATATTTTACCATTAGTCTAAGGGTGACAAGTAGTTGAAAATAACAATTAGTTGCAACCTTTTTCCATCAAACCTTTTAAAAGTAGCTAAGGAATGTAACATCTCTATTAGACATAACACTTCGAAAAATACTATAGAATTAAAATTATCTCCTTAAAGGACAAATCAATTATATTTGTTACACCATCAATTTTATTGCTTATAATAAATATATCATCTTGGAGAAACTATGAACAACCATATAAATATTAACACACAGTTCACTAAGGACTAGAAAAGGAATATACAAACCATGTAACATAGCTTTAGACTTAGCTTGTATATATAATGTAATCAACGAAAATTCTTTCAACATCACGATGCATATGATGCTAAAGGAAATGTTGACACAAAATTCTAAAGTATTTTTAATGCCAAAATGACCCCTCTATTTTCTCTTAATTTCTTTATCCACTAACAACCCTCTCAAAGAACTTTTAGGAACACACAATTTGTTTTTCTTAAACAAAAAGCCATCATGTCTAAATTTTTTTCCAAAAGTAATTTTCTCACAAGCCTAAATATAGATGCAAAATCATCATCACTTTTATATAATTTCCTAACACGTTCAAAGGCTAACAATTTTGCATTCAAGGTAGAAATCAGGCATACCTCTCGAACAATGTATCGATCAAGATTTTTTTCTTACCTTGTTTATACTTAACCACATAAGGAAGTGTATCAGTAAACTCCATCCACTTGGCATATTGTCGATTCAACTCCTCTTACCCTTTTAAATACTTTAAGGACTTATGGTTAGTACGAACTCCTTAAACTATAGATAATGTTGCGAATTCTCTAAAGCCCTCTTTAATGCATATAACTTTTTATCATATAGTTAAAAGCATCTTTGTTGAATTCTTGCTAAAGTATCTAATTGTTTGATTTTCCTGCATCAAAATAGTATCAATATCTATTATTAACGCATCATACTAAATTAAAGAAAACGTTACTGAAGCTAATAAAAGATCAGAATATAAACTATCTTTAATTAAATTAAAGGCACACTCTTATTCATTATCCCACTTAAATCTAACAAATTTTTTAACAACTTCAGTGAGTGATGTAACTATACTAAGATCCTTCACAAATCTTTTGTAAAAAATAGCTAAACTATGAATACTTCTCACATCAGTTATAGACTAATAACATTAACCTCCTCCTTATCCACTTCTATCTCTTTTGCACTCACAATAAATCTAAGAAAATTTGCATTATTCATACAAAATGAACAATTTTTTAGATTAGCATATAATTTTTCTTTTCTCAAAATAGTCAAAACAATTTTAAGATGCTTAATATGCTCATCTAAAGCTCATTATAGACCAGAATGTCATCAAAAATAAATAACTGTGATTTTTCCAATAAAATAACATAAAATATGATTCATTAACCTCATAAAAGTATTATGTGCAATAGATAAACCAAAATGAGTCATTGGCCACTCATATAAACCATATTTCATTTTAAAAGTTGTTTTCCACTTATTCGCTACTTTTATCCTAATTCGATGATATCCTTTTTTTAAGTCAACTTTTGAGAACACATAAGAACTTTGAAACTTATCAAGTATACTCTCTATTATAAGAATGCTAATATTTTATTGTTATTTTATTGATAGTTCGATAGTCAAAACACATCCTCCACAACCCATCTTTCTTATGAACAGGCAAGACCAAAACAAAATATGGACTTATACTCTCTAATATACCTTTCAACAAAAGTTGTTCAATTTACCTTTAAAGCTCCTTGGTCTTTTCCACATTACTTTTATAGACTGATTGATTAGGAATTATATGACCGAGTATGAAACAAATTTGATGTTCTATTCCCCTTATGAGTGGTAAATTATTAGGAACATTATTAGGGCGTACATCTTGAAATTCTTGCAAAAAAACTAAAATATTGAGAAAGAAAATGCCTTATACAATAGTATAATCATAGGTTGGTTATGATAAAAAGCTCTCTTAATCTCACTCTTTCTAGTATAAAAGTTCATTTGTTTCATTGTTTTTCATTCAACACTCTCCTTTTTGTCTCCCTTAATCTTTTTCTCCATTTTTATTTTTAATCTTTCACCCCCATTTTTACCTCACTCTCTTTTTTCTCATTCTCTTCTCTCAACTTTAGTTGATCTTCAAACACTTGTACATGTTTTAATAGTACAAAAGCAATGGTTTGTTTGCTACAGAAAAATAACTATTTGTGATCAATCTTTATGGCCTTTTTATCCAAGGTCTCTTTAAGAAAATATAATAAATATGCATAGGAGCCATATCACATAACACCTTATCACAATATCTTCTAATAGAGAAAAAGATAACACTTGTTTGTTGATCCTCATCTCACCATATTCATTTAGCCATTAAAGCTATGGCTGAGAATGTTTCATAATAGGTTAACTCAACTTTTTAACTAAGATAGTGTTTATATTTGTGCAACCACCTCTATTAATAATCATGCTATATACCTTTTTATTAATATGACTTATTGTATGAAATACTCTCTTATTACACTAAATTCATTTTCTTTGATTTAAACATTAAGAGCATGCATAATAAAAACGCCTCCCATCCATCGTATACTCAACACCATCATCATCATAATTTTTCAACGGCAACGTATAATTCTCATCACTTTCACCTCCTATCTTAATATCCATATCATCTCTCATTCTTAAATATTAAAAAAATTTAACATCTCGAGTACAAGTTTGGGTTTCAAATTTACCTATCAACTAGGTGTTTTTTCTCCTTCTTTAAGTACTCAAACTTAACTTATGGAGCATTTTTTCAACTTTTTCCTAACTCAATTTTCATAATGATGAACTTAAATTCTCTTAAACTTCCCCCTATGGCCTTTATCTTGCCAATTACCTTGATGGGAAAATCTATTTATATTATTTCTTAGTGGTTGCTAACCGTCATGTAAGCCATCTTTCCCTTCATCTTCATCAAAATCATTTAGGAGAACTCTCCTTTGTCTCAACATGCGTTAGAAATTTGTGGTGATTCTTCCCCTACAAATTAGCTATGATAGTATCATGGATCTCTAATCGATCCTTAATGTTGTTAAATATCAAATTCATATGTCAAATTTATTTTGTAACTTGTAATTTTAAAATATTACCCCTTCTTTCATCTTCAACTCTGATCTTGATCAAGTAGGCTTTAACATTTAAAAGAATTTTAATAGTAACCTTTTACAACACTCTCTCATATGTTTCTCTCATTTGATGTCACTTAATTTACTTATGTTTCACTCTAATTTTTTGGCTTTTCTCTACTAATATTGTTCATATACTTTTGCTTTTACTACTTATTTTTCCTTTTGATTCTTTATCAAACTAATTAAAATAAACCAGAGAATAAACCAATAGTATTCAATCAGTCTCAATTCCTGATGGAGGCAAGGATAAATAAGGAGCCAATAATAAAAACAAAACAAAAGAGTTCAAAAGATTATCATTATAATGGAGTGTATGTTCTAACTAGATTTGTATTTGGAAATGATTTTCATAAGGTAACCATTCCTAAACAACTTTATTTCTTTTCTCTTTTTTTCTCTTTCTTTATTTTTTTCATGAATGTTATTTGTTCCCTTTATTTATAAACTCAAAAAAAATTGAATGAAAAGGAAGATACGAAGAAAATATATTAAGGAAATAAAAAAAGAAATGAACGAATGTAAAAATAAGAAAAAAAAAATAAAGATTGAATCAATAAATAAGAACAATAAACAATAACAAATAAAATATAGATGTAACCTGATTTTATAATCAAACCTTTAATACCAAATTGATGTGAACCTAAGGATGAAACCTTGAAACCCCACACGTTTAACTTGCAATCAAATGTTAAGGAAGCTAAAACCAGAATTAGAGATAGTCTTAACTCAATGATTATATGAAATAAGAATCAAAGGCATAAAAGAATCTTTACCCATGTTATAAAAAACTAGAACCAAGATTATAATATGATTTGAAGACCATTGATCGACTCTCGTTTGATCTTTAGACTAATCCCTTGGAAACCGAATCAAAAATTTAATTCCAAGGATTGCAATATAGGATGCAACCTCGGGTTGTCTCACTTAATCGGAACCTAGCGCAAAATATCTAAGCTAGCCTAATTGTCAAAAATGCAAACTAAGTTGATAAAAGGGGGGTTTGGATCTTTGGTAAAAATTAAGAAAATTGAACTAAATGAAAGAAAAATGTATAAAAAGGTATTTTTGGATTTTTGGGAAATGAAAAGTGA
>JANITX010176570.1:0-12113 GCA_027564395.1 Erythroxylum ulei
TTTTATTAATAATAAATATTTTCATTACAAAACTGTAACTGAAGAAGATAAAGTTACATGTAAATACACTTACTTTCTAGGGAACTATATTTACATAACTCCAACATATAAATCAGAAAATCATCATATTCAAGAAAGTACTAACTCAACCCTCTCAGTCATTATTCATGTTTATATTGCGTACGTTGGGGACAATTTACAATTTTAAGTGTGGGTGTGGGTTTAATAAACAATTAATTGATTACTTCAATCTTATTGTAATCCTAATTATAAATTTTATTATCTGATTTCGTGAATTGGTTGAATCTGTCCAGTATCACTGTAATTTATTATTGAATGTTGACTTACATTGGTGTGCAAAAAGAAGATGGTTAGAATAAAATTAGCTTTCTAAGTCATATTTTTTTGTAATGATTGAAATTTTCAAGTTGAATGAAAATTGCATATTATTTAGACACATATATACCCCTTTTTGGGAGCTTTTATGCCTAAATATTATATTTTCAAAAAGAAAATTTAAGCTCTTGTTATTCTTTCATGTGTGTTATCATTGCATAGTAGGATAATTCTACAACTTGCTTTTATTATAGATATTGAGACGATATTTGTTAATTAAAACCATCGATATGATGAAGGCATTTAGATTTACCAACTTATTTTAGCCTATTTCTTTGAAAATTACCATACCTGTAAAATTTTCCTTTAGGAATAACCAAATTGAGCCTTAGCCTTTTTCATTAATTAAACCCACATATTAACCATTATCTTATTTTTCTTTGAAGACCTATTTACTATTTTGAACCTTAAAGGTTATTTATATTTTTTACTTATTGAGACTTGAAATTTGTGAAAGGTCCAACATTTCTTGAATTGTGGTACTAAATGTTTATTGTAAAAAAATAAAAAGAAAGGAATAAGTTTATGGTACTAATAAAGTTTTGTGATTGAAGGGCCTGTGTGTTTTGTAACAAGTCTTGTAATATTTCTTTGAGTAAATTTCCTTTACTTAGCCCCTTTTGTTGTCCCAATCATGTCGTACCTAAGCCCCATTACAATTTGTACAAAGACATTTTGATTTTTTTTCTATTTAGAACATAAGTGATGGAGATGTAATTTTATTGCAAGCATATGCTAAGAGTTCTACCGTGCATGCATTGAGAGTTTTGATGCTTTTCACACTAAACACTTGAGTGCATTGAGTGAAATCTTGGTAAGATTATGAAGGGATATACTTTTGATTTCAATGCGATTGTTGATGTGATTACTATTAATATTACTTAGGAAGTTAATTTTAGGACAGCTTGACTATAATTGTATGTTAATTTGATTCAATAAGATATGATGAGGTATAATATGATTGGACAAGTTGAGATTGATGAGGGATTTGATTAATTGACTATATTTTTACTCCATGTTTACTGTATTCTTTCTTGTTGTATATTTGGTGCATAATATGCTTGAAGTGTGTTTACAGGTGATAATTGCCTTCTGAAATGTGCTTAATTAATTGTTTAATTATTCAATAACACTTAGCATTTAATAACGTGAAATTGCTTAAGAAAATCACTTTGACTCATATGTGATTTTAGGCACAATTCGGAAGCAAAGAAGTTAAAGTGAGTCAAAAGTATAAAAATTGGGCCATTTTCTGAAGAATAATATTCACTTGTCTTCATGGATTAAGAAGAAGAAAATTAAAGGAAGAAGAAAATAAATTCAGTCCAAAGAAGACAACCAAGAAGCTACTAGGAGGAGCAATAAAATGGAATAAAAAAGAGGCAAAAGGGCAGCAACTGTAAGAAAAGCATAAACGACGACACAGTAGACAAAGACGCAACAACTAGGAAAGAAGACTGAAACGTAAATGCTTTCCTTAAACGCAGATGTAGGGAGCCTTTTAAATAGAAAATGATAGTATAGAGATAGGAGGGTTTTAAATGAGTGAACAGTGTTGTAGACGAGAAAATATTTTTAAAAATAAGATAGAACAGTAGCGGTAGGTGAGAAAGAAAGAGGGAGGTGGGATAGGAGAGTTTCAGTTGGGGTTATTTAATGGGGGCTGAAGCATTTTTCCAGGAGAGACCTATGGATGGCTAAACATCCCAATGTCAGTTCGGAGGTGACATCGATGCTAATGACCTGGGTTAAGTGTGTTTCACTATTTTTGTTGTTTTTTTCTCTCATTAGAAATTGATTGTGTTATCCTATATTAATTGATTTGGGCTTTGTGTATAGATAATTGCATTCTCGTTATTGTTCAGTTATTTGTGTATGAACCCATTGGGTATTGCGAAAAGATGATTTTCATGCATTCAATGAATCGTTTATTTGCAAACCCATTGCTAGAATTTCAATATAATATGTAATTGTTATGTTGAAATTCATATGTAGTGACTAATGATTAGTAATCAATAGCGATAACATGACCTAGGTTAAATGACGCATCATATGCCATTGTTGGCTTGATTAATTGGTTTTCCTAATTGGTAATGCTACTACCTAATTGAATTTAGAGATTGTATCCTAGGTTATTTGATAGTTAGGTTTCATTAACGATCGTATCTTGATTAAACACTACTAAATGGAAAACTTGAGTTAATTATTAACCCACAATTAATAGTTGCTAGGAGGGGTTTGAGAACAACAAATCAATGAGATATGTTTAATTAGGGTGTAGGTTGAGATTGAAATAAAAAATCGGGTCCCTACCAAATTCCCACTTTTATCATTTTCCATGTTTTCTTTAATTTGTTTTTGATAGTCTAGTTTCATTTTATTTTCTTATTTCTAAAACCAAAACCCCTTTTAACCTAAACATTGACTAATTTCATTTCCAAAACTTTACACACACACAAACTGTGGGATCGACCTAAATTCACCACTGCTATAGTAATAGTCTAGTTTATTTTGACTAGCGTTATGATGCGTTGTCAATTTTGGCATCGTTGTTAGGGAGTGCAATGTTTTAGTTTTTGTTTGTGATTTCATTGGTGTTTTGTTTATATTTGTTCGTAATTGATTTCTTTTAGTTATTTTGTGATCCTATCATTTTTCTATTTCATGTTTATGAATAAAAATAAAAAAAATAATGGATGGAAATAATTTTTTCTTTAACTCTTACTCTCAATCCTACAACCAAGGTTGGACTGATCATCCAAACTTTGGTTATGGATGGGATAACCATAAAAATTACTTTTATGATAGTTTGCACTATGACTAAATCATGTAGGACGCACAACAATTCCTGTATGGACTAGAAGTTTCTTATTACAACTTAGGTACACCTCTGGACGACTATATTAAGACCTGTAATATAACCAATCTTCAATTTCAACAAGTTGTGCAATAGCTTCAATAGAGTATACAGCAGACCCAACAAGATATCCAACAATTCTAATAGGATGAAAGCAAATTTTGGTCTAGTTTCCAAAATTGAGAGAGCCAACAAAACTCAGGTACATCCTTGGAAGAATTAGTTGATAATGTTGCTGCTAATACTTTGCAATTTCAATAGGATGTGAAATGGTTCCAGCAAGATGCATTGAATCGATGGGGAGATATCAATCATTTAAAAATGCAAAGCAAAGAGAAGCAGTCGTATCAACTCGAGGTGTACCCAATGGACGACTATGCGGAAACTTTACAAAGTGATGAGGAGCTTGATAATTTTGGGAGCATTACTTAAGGAGTTGCTTGTGTGGAAGACGTTAAGGGGGCTCAAGTTAGAAAAAGCTATATCTTTTAGCCAGCGCTAAATACAGAGTTCCATTTTGTTGTTGAGAATGACTCTTTACTTTTACCTAGCAGGTTAGAGGAATTAAACAAAAAAGAAAAAGGTGAAGAGACATTTGAGATCTTTCAAGATAGCACGGACTCAGTAGACATCGAAAGCCTAAGGATAGGAAGGACACTAAATGGGAATGATGATCAACTAAGGGCCCCTTATCTAGAACAACCTCGCATGGAAGTGGTGCTAACTGTAATACCTGAAGATCACAATTTTGTCACGTGAGGAGAAGAATTAGTCAAGCCAGTGACCCTAAACAAAGGTGCGTCTTGGGAGGCAACCCAAAGGAAGTAAATTTCTTGTCTTTACATTTTTGCATGACTTTTTATTTACATGTGTGTTTCTATATTTGTTGTTTTTACTTGTTTTAAGTTTTCAATCAAAATGAGAGATAGAATAAAGTAAACAAACATTTGCTCATTTTTTTTGCTTCTAGGATTATTGTTGAGCCCCAATTCTGAAGCCTAACCAAGATGTTGGACCTGTTCTCAAAGCCCAACTATCCAAAGTCAAAAAGTGTGAGCAGGTTTCCTTGTAGGGTTATTTCAATGAACCCTCACTTCCTTTCAATCAATCCTTTTGAACTCAATACCAAAAGCTATCAATTTTTGTGTAAAGGTAGAAAAATGTGTTAGAAATTCATTGCTTCAAGAATCGCTTCATTCGGAAGTCGGATGATGAAGTTATGGCCAAAAGAATCCAACATGTTTATGTCCTCAATCGTATGGTACTTGTCTTGGCGCAATTGCCATCACTTTCACTAAAGATGTCAAATTGAAGTCGTTTTTAGACTATTGGAAAGAAAACTTCTAGATATACAATTTCATGAAGAATCAAAGCAAGATTCCGCCTTTAAAATGGTCAAAATTGTGATTTATTGTAGCCATCTCGTGAATGTCTATTTAATGGACATACATGTCCGCCTAACGGACATAGACGGGCTTGGGAGCCATTTTTTCACCCGAGAAGGTACATTTAATGGACCTAATGTCTGTTTAACAGACATGCACTGGGATGGGGGCTCTTTTTCACTTAAGAAGTTCCATTAAACGGACCTAATGTAATATCACTCCTTTTCACCTGAGAAGGTCCGTTTAACGAGCATATGTCATCCAAAACTTCCTCCAAAGCCTCTCCAATGGTTCCTACATTCATTCTAACATCATATTCACTTATAATCTTCCCAAATTCACTCCTTCTAATGTAATATCACTCCTTAAACATTCAATTACCAATTTAAGTGCATTAAGCTCCCAAACCTTAACTAAAATGACTCATAACATACACAAACTCTCATCATTCTCCACAGCTGTCATGTTCATACCTCCTATGCAGTATCATCACTTATAATGCTCATATTTACCAACTCTAATACCTAAAATTCTCATTCAATTCACATTCAAATGGAAATCTCCCTAAATTTCCATAATCACAATAAAATGAAATTAACACAAATCAAGCTCAAACTTAACCTACCCATAGTCCATCTCGGTTAGAAAATCCAAAACCTAGCTTAGAAATAAAAAAAAGGGTTCTCTCAAATCTTCTTCTTTTATCACAAACCCTTTGAAGTAAATCACGCATTAGTATAGACTTTACGTTCAATATACAAAATGCACAAGAAGGGGCGA
Organism: Erythroxylum ulei; assembly: GCA_027564395.1. Taxonomy (NCBI): domain Eukaryota; kingdom Viridiplantae; phylum Streptophyta; class Magnoliopsida; order Malpighiales; family Erythroxylaceae; genus Erythroxylum; species Erythroxylum ulei. Next base: position 5,419 of record JANITX010176570.1, read on the forward strand.
TGAATTGTGTATTCTTTTTTGTGAATACAATCCCTGTTTTTATATTTCTTTGAAAACTTGCTTTTTCAAAGTTTATTAAGTAAAAATCACAATGTATTGAAATTAACTTCTATATACTTGTATAAAATAGTAGAAATTAAAAGTCGAGAGTTAGAGAGTAGACACAACGATTTTATCCTAGTTCACCCCAAACCGTGGGCTACGTCCAGTCCTCAGAATCTTTTATGAGATTTCACTATTCTTCTCAAATGTACAAGTATTCTTTTTCACAGAGCCTCTTTAGGTCTCTTACACCAAGTATTGTTTATGCTCACTTAGCCTCTTTAAGCTCTCAACTTTTCTTCTCTCTTAGAAGAAAGATATTGCGAGCTTTGTTACAGTAATGATAGCTCTAGTGTTTCCCGCAATAAATGCAGTGTTTGCTAAGGATCAAAAACTTAAGATCACTATCTCAAATCACTAATTGAATTCACTAACTCTTTTGGTTCGGCTCCGACTTGTATTTATAGCCTTCGTCTTTAACTACTTCTTGATAACTACTTCTTTCTTCTTGTTTCTTGATTCTTGTAGAAAACGTTATTCAATTGAGTTCTGTAACTAACTCATATTGATTAATCGTTTGACATAGTATCGGGTCTTCGTCTTAGTTTGCTTCTGTCTTAGTTTTGCTTCCGTCTTAGTTTCTTCTGTCTTACTTTTGCTTCCATCTTAGTTTCTTCCGTCTCACTTTTGCTTCCGTCTCACTTTTGTTTCCGTCTTAGTTTCTTCCATCTCACTTTTGCTTCCGTCTTAGTTTCTTCCTTCTAATCAAAATGGTTCATCAATTTCTAATATTATTATTATTTGATTTTCACCAAAATTATTAGACGTGAAGTCATTTTGACTTAACACCCTTCACTCTCTACACAAAACCCCTTTCTCTCTCTAACTCCTTCTCTAACAAAGCAAGAAGAAAAAATAAACTTACCTTGTTAAGCTTGATTTCTCCTTCTTTCTTCTTCCTTCCAAGCTTCTCTTGCACACTCTCACGAACTCTCTCTTCTCGTCTCTTCTTCCACATTTTTTCTTCTTTCTTTTGGCCTCTCACAACTTCTCTCTTCTCTCCACGTTTTTGCCTTCTTCTTTCTTACTTGAAGCCCATTTATTTGGTCTTTTTCCTATTTTACCCTTCATTTACCTTGTCCTTCCCATTTTATCCCTTATGTCTATTAAAACTAACATCTTATGCTTCTAACTCCTTAACTAATGATCATGGAAAAATTGAACGAATTTGGTAATACTTCCTTCTAGAAAAATTTTACTCGTTATCTTAATTTTTTGATGACACCAAAATCATTCAATTTGGTTTGGAAATATGAAAGTTATATCCCAAACATTTCTGAACTATTCTTATACCGAAACAATATTTTGTGCTCAATTTCCATCCAAAAATTGAAATTCTTAGAGATTGAATTAAAACTCTATTTCTTTAAACAATTTGTATCTCTATATCTCTAGTTTAATACAAATCAAGAATCATCTCATTTGGATAACAAGAGAAAAAGTTATGGCTGAAAAATCAAAGCATACTCAGTGAACATGTTTCAACTACATTTTCCAGCTTTTAACTTCCATATAATAGTTCTAACTTCCAAGAAAAGTTTGGGGTCCAACAATTCTCCTCCCCTTAAAGAATTTCGTCCTCAAAATTCTTACCTGAGTGATAAAACCGATGGATGTAATACTATCTTATGTTTTCCTCATTCTCCCAAGTAACTTATTCACTTGAATAATTTCTTCCAAATGATCATAGTTAATAGACTCACTCGATCTTTCAATCACTCATTTAGTCATTCACTTTCTTAACTAATTCCTCAATATGCTTTGGATTATTCACAACTTTCCACTTATTGCATCAATAATACCAATATCATATCATATGGATATTTCTTAGCTTGCTCACATATAACAAATTATGAATCTGAGATATCTTTGTTAATAATACTAACTCATAAGTCAATGGTCCAGTTCTTGGGCCAATACAATTTAAGCTTAGTTTCTTCTTTATCCTAATCTGAGCACATCTTACACTCAATCTAAGCACACTGTGGGAATGTGATACTCTCAGAACATTTCATCCTTTGCTTCATAGTTCAAATCTCTATCGTATCAGTACACTTAACTCTTATGTCTATCTCACTTTACTCCATACTTTCGGTATCGATCTACTAACTCTTTTATCTCTTTATCAGGTATGCATACTTCTCATTTCGATCACAAAGTATCATTTTCCAATTTAAACTCGAAATTCAGTCCATTTTCAATTCCTTAATAAGATTCTTAATTTTCGAATCCTTAATTTAGGCTTTGTTAATCCTTTCATGTGAAACTAATCTTCAATTCCATAACAATTAGTACTTTGATTTACTTCAAAATTTAACTCCACATTCTACACTCTTTATTAGACTAGATTTGATAACCTCAATACCTGAATTCATGCTTCACTTCTATTGGGATTTATACTTAATGCATAAGATATAACAGTAATTTTACTGGGAAATACTCATTTGTACTATCATAATCTTTCAATGCTTCTATCCATTATCTCAGTCTAGTATTCCATTCTCTCAACTCAATAATTACCTCAAACTTTAATGATCTTTATATTTATATATATCCCAAATGTTCCTATACATATACTATCTCCAAAAATTTCAAAGAAATCATTACTGTAGCAGTTCTAAATCATGTATTGAATAATCAACCCATGAGGTTGCAATTGTCTCATGCATACGAAATCAATTTGTCATGCTGCATTGGATTTTATCCTAATCTTTATACGGCATCATTGTATACTATAAAATCTCCAAATTCAGACAATATAATTAATATCGGTGTTATAATTCCTGAAAATTCTCTTTACTTTCATTACTCATATGATTTACATGTTTTTTTTCTAGTATTCAAACTATTCTTTTTAACTTTTCGAATACATTTAATATATCATCAAATTTTTCTTAGATCACTTTTATCTTTCTTGGATCCACATGTACTTCGTACTCTGATACCACAAGATGATGAGCCCCAATTCTGAAGCCCAACTAAGATATTGGACCCGTTCTCAGAGTCCAACTATCCGGAGTCAAAAAGCGTGAGCGGGTTTCCTTATAGGGTTATTTCAATGAACCATCACTTCCTTTCCATCAATCTTTTTGAACTCAACACCAAAAGCTATCAATTTTTATGGAAAGGTAGAAAAATGTGAACAAAACCTACCTAACAGCAAGAGGAACGGCACAATTGAGTTTGAATTTTTAAGAGTTATAAGGTGGGTAAAATATTTATGGTTATTGTGTAAATAGGCAATGTGTATATATGTGTGTGTTTTTGCTTAAATTGTTAAATTGTGAATTGCTATAATGTGTTTTATGTTATGTTATGCATTGAAAGATATATGACATTTTGATATGGTTAAATTGTGAGTATGATCATATTATGCCATTGAATTATGTCATGGCATTTTGTATAAAAGCATGAGAATATGAATTTGTGATGGAATTGAGCTTGAGACTTGATTGTGTTTGGGCGAGAGAGGAACTGTTTCGTAGTGACGTGTATGTCAACATAAAGCCTTCTCCCGGCTACCCGCTTGTGGCCTACGAGATCCGAAAAGTGGACTCGTTTCGTTCATAGAGTAAACTTCAGTTTCTCTGTTTTGTTCCACAACTATGCATTTTCATTTTGATGTGCTAAGTTATCATGTGATTTGAGTGTTATGCTTCCAATATGTCCTATATGATGATGTATTGAATTATGAAATGTGAATGGGAATTATAAATGCTAAATTTTATTGCTGGATTAGGACAAGATATGTATGCCTATATGAATGTATATATATATGTTTGATTATGTAGCTCGTTGCCAATGACTATAAATATATTAGCCACTGAGCTTTGTAGCTTAACCCATCATTTTCCCTCCTCAGGTGTGTAACAAGAAGATTAGCGATCCTTGCAAGGTAATTGGATAAACTCCAAGATAGTTAGCTTTTGTACTAAGCTAGTTCGAACACTTTTGTATAGCTTACTAAGCATGCCAAACATTCAACATCCATTTGTATTTTTTTTATGTTTGTGATGTGTATATTGATATGTAAATAAAGCTTGTTCAAATATTTATTTTGCTAGTAATGAGAACGTGAAAATGAGGGATCGATTGGAAGAGCATAACTAGGTTATGAACATACTTTGGGTTTTTAAGCATATCTTGAGCTACAAAGCTCTAAATGAGGTGGGTCTTATTTCAAAATAAACTAGATACATGGAGCTACAATTTTTCTGAAAAGTCAAGTGGTGATTTGGGTGCCTGACTAGTGTGGGCTCACTCTTTTTGGTTTGGGATGTTACAAGAATGAGGATGAAACAATAAGGGCTAAATAGATTCCATGGAAATAACCATATAGGAATTACGCTCACGTCTCACGCTTTATGACTTTCGAATGATTGTTGGGCTTCAGAAATAGGGCTCAACAATTATATAGTCATGAGTATAGAATAAAATGACTAGAGAATTTCATAGCAACTTTAGCATGTAATTTTTCTATTGTGATTGGTCAATGTGAATTATCTTTAGAAGAATAGTGACTAGTGGTAGACAAAGCTGGTGAGATTTTGAGCCTTATTAGACTATCACATCCACATCAGTCTCATTGTCTTTTGATAATGTGTGACTTTTATGACATGTACATCCTGACTTTGCTTTGAGTTTCTATTTGAGACCACATATTTTCTCATATGCATTAACATGGAAATGATTAGGCATTCTTTGTTTCATAATCTACATTAGTCAAATAGCTTACCCCATTAACATGATTTTTCCTTTGTTAAGCCCCCTTTAAACCTTATTAGCCTTTCTTTATGTATCAAACATGTTACATGCTTTATACTTAAACAAATTTCCTACCCAAGCCATAAAGCTAGTGGAACATTTGTGATTGTTGAGTTTGTGGATGTATAAAATTCTAAGTGTAGGGGTGTACATATGTGTGGATTGGCTATAATGATTTGGTTGTTATTTTATTTCTTATCATTGAAATTCCCATGTTAATGTAGTTTCTTTTAATGTTTATAAAGAAAGGAAAAGAAAGAAATAAAAGATAAAAGCCAAAGGAAAGAAAAGAAAAGGAAAAAAGAAAAAGAATTAAATTTTTTTAAATAAATGTATCAAGCAGGAAGTGCATAACGGGTTTTCAAGGTTATTCATACTTAATGCATCCTCCTAAAGTTATATTGAATGGGTTATTTGAGTATGCTGAATATGAGATAGATGTTGGCTTGGAAGGGTAACTATTTGTGGTTTTAATATATTGTCATCAACTGTATGAGTGATCCCTTTGAATTGGTATGTAGTTCATGTGGGTTGTGTATAAGAGCTCGAGTTTGAGTTGTGAAACTTGTTTTTTGCATTCATCATAGTTGTTGTACACAATTATGAATGAATGTTGGTTTTTGCACTTGATAGTACATTAAGTGTTACTTGTTTCACTATTTTTGATAGCTTTCAAATTACTTCACGCAAATACATCTCACCTTACCTTTACCCACATTACAACCTTGAAAGTCCTTTGATTCATTATTTTGCATGTGAACCTTTAGTGGTGGAGAAATGAAATGATATGCAAAGTTGTGGATTGTCATGATCATGAATGGAGTTGAGTTTACCTGTGGATATATTTTAGTTAAACACATTTTTTAAGTCTGCCATTAAATTGCTCAATTTTTGAACATAATGAATGTTGATTGATCATAAGTAAAAGCTTGGAATGTTGACTTCTTGCTATGATTTTTTTGAAATTCATTCATCTTTCCTTATGATTATGTATTCTTGGAACATATGGGAAACGAGTCAATGTTTTTGGGTTTATGAGCTTAATTTTGATGTTTTGCCCGAGGATGGACAAAAGCTATGTGTAGGGGAAATTGATATGTGCCTAATTGATTATTTAATTATTCCATAACACTTAGCGATTAATGACATGAAATTGCTTAAGATACTCACTTTAACTCGTATATGAATTTAGGCACAATTCGGAAGCAAAGAAGTTAAAGTGAGTTGAAAGTATGATAATTGGGTTAATTTTTGAAGATTAATATTCACTTGTCTTCATGGACTAAGAAGAAAAAATTAGAGGTAGAAGAAAATAAATTAAATCCAAAAGAAGACAACCAAGAAGCTACTGGGAGGAGCAGTAAAGTGGCATAAACAAATAGGCAAAACAGTAGTAGCTGGAAGAGAAGCATAAATGACAACGTAGTAGATGAAGATGCAATAGCTGGGAAAGAAGACTGAAACACAGACATCTTTGTTTAATGCAGATGTGTGTATTAAACACAGACATAGAGAGCCTTTTAAATAGAAAATGACAGTGTAAACAAGAGGGTTTTTAATGAGTAAACAATGTAATTAACTAGAAAATAATTCAAAAAATAGGATAGAATAGTAATGGTAGGTGAGAAAGAAAGAGGGAGACGCGATACGGTTTGTGTTGGACCCCGAACTTTTGGTGAAAATTAGAAATATGAAAATGAATTTAAATGAGAAAGAAATTGGTGAGAAAATTTATGAACTTAAGAAAATTTGATGAATTTAAGAAAAATTTATGAGAAAAGAATTGTTTAGTTTTGAGGACTTCAATATTTGAGTCGATTTGTATGGGT
>JANITX010176619.1:0-12110 GCA_027564395.1 Erythroxylum ulei
CTTCCTTTGGCCATAACTTTGTGTGTAGACCTCCGATTGACCCCATTTTCGAAGCGATGGATTTCTAAGATATTTTTCTATCTTTCCACACCTGATTTATCAGTATTGCTTTTAAATTTAAAAAATGTGGTTTGAAACAAAGTATGACGATCGGTTGTCAAAGTCTGAACATACTTTACTAATTTTAAGATAACCGGAGCTATGGAGCTCGGATCGAGGTGATTCTTGTTTTAAATCAAACTAGAGGCATAAATCTACAAGTTTTATGAAGGAACCGATCGACTACTTAGCCTCTAAAGTTTTCAAATTTTTACTTGGAGCCGGTAGAGGGTCAATTTTCACTGTTTCTTTAAGATAGTATTTTAATCATAACTTCTTCATTTCTAATGCAAATTGAGCGTTTCCAGTGGCGTTGGAATCGTTAGAACCGAGGGAAAATTTTTATTAAAGAGCCCATCCAAATTTTCTAACTGAGGTCTCCCCTATTTGAGGTCAGTATTAGTGTCGGTCTGGGTCTTCTATGCTTGTATGGGTCTGAATGTTGGGCCTCGGAGACGGGGTCCAACACCAATTATGAAAAAGAATAGCCAAGAAAAGGGAAAATGCAAGGAGATTCAAGAAGAGAAAGAAGAAGAGAGGTCATATGTGCCACCACCACCATACAAGCCCAAACTTCCATATCCACAAAGGGTGAGACAACATCAGGTGGACACTCATTTTCTAAGTTTCTTGAGAAACTGAAGAGGCTTCAGATTGATTATCATTGGTGGAAGCTTTGGAGTGCATGCCCAAGTATGTGAATTTTCTGAAGGACATACTGACACACAAACGTACTTGGGAGGACAATCAGACGGTCACTTTGACGGAGAATTATAGTTCGATTATCTTAAGCACAATGCCTTCAAAACTATAAGATCTAGGGAGTTTTACAATTCCATGTGTTGTTGGTGACTTTGAATTTTCTAAATGCTTATGTGATTTAGGTACAAGCATTAACTTAATGCCTTTGTCTGTTTTGAGAAAATTAGGACTGTGAGAGGTCAAGCCAACATCCATACTGATTCAACTTGCGGATCAAGTCATCAAGAGGCCATATGGAGTTATAAAAAATGTGTTAGTAAAAGTAAATAAATTTATTATTACTGTTGATTTTGTGGTATTGGATTTTGAAGCTGATAAAAATTGTCCATTGATTTTGGGTAAGCCCTTTATGAATACTGGTAGGGCATTAGTTAATGTGCATGAGGAAAAATTTATTTTGAAGATTTATGATGAGTAGGTTAAGTTTAATATGTCTAAATTTTTGAAGAAACCAATGGATGGTAATGTATGTATGAAGATTGATGTTATGGATGAATATATGAAGGAGGTTAAAGAGGAAGGTAATGAAGTTACTGAAGTACACAAGGATGAGAGTGTGAGAGAAAAGGATTTATATGAGGAAGTTCAGTTAAAAAAGTTGGAGGGAACAGACACACCTACACCACCTTCCATTGTTAAACCCCCACTTTAGAGCTTAATCCTTTACCTCTCCATTTGAGATACACCTTTTTAAGTAAGAACTATACCCTACCCATCATTATCTCCAACCAATTAGATTTTGAGCAGGAAGTGAAAGTGGTGGAGACCATTAGGGTATAGTTCTTATCTTGTATGTGAGAAATTTTGTTCTTATCTTTTAGGCTCACATGTCATAACTTCTACAGATCATGTAGCATTGCGATAACTTTTTGCAAAGAAGGATGCCAAGGCTAGGCTTATCCGGTGGGTACTTCTAATATAAGAATTCGACATTGAGATTAAAGACAAGAAGGGATCTTAGAGTGTGGATTCTATTAGCTCCGAGCTGCAGATTCTATTAGCCAACCTTGTTCAAAGATGCTCGAGATTTTATGCTAAAGTGTGATAGGTGTCAAAGAGTGGGTAATATATCGAAGAAGGATGAGATACCACTTGCAAACATCATGGAGATGGAGATATTCGATGTGTGGGGATTGGACTTCATGGGACCATTCCCATCCTCTTCAGGTGACACTTACATATTAGTTGGAGTTGACTATGTTTCTAGGTGGGTTGAGGCTGTAGCTACTCCAACTAATGACAGCAAGGTGGTTCAAAAGTTCATCAAGAAGATCTTTACGAGATTTTAGGTGCCCAAAGGGATTATAAGTGATGGAGGCAGCCATTTTTACAACAAATCGTTTGAGGCTATTCTGAAAAGATACAATGTTCATCATATAGTGGCGACTCCTTATCACCCCCAAACTAGTGGTCAAGTGGCGGTAGTGAACAGAGAGTTGAAGAAGATTTTAGAGAAGGTAGTGAGTACCTCAAGAAAGGATTGGACATTGAAGCTAGATGACACCCTATGGGCTTACAATATAGTTTTCAAGACACCCATAGGAACTACTCCATATAAACTTACGTATGGCAAGGCATGCCATTTACCTTTGGAGTTGGAGCATCGGCCCTATTGGGCCGTTAAGAAGTTGAACATGGATTGGAAGCTTGCGGGTGAGAAAAGATTGTTATAACTTGACGAATTAGAAGAATTGAGGTTTGACGCTTACGAAAATGTCAAGTTGTACAAGGAAAGGAAAAAGAAACCGCATAATGCTCACATCAAGAAGAAGGAGTTCAAGAGTAGGGACTTGGTGCTTTTTTCAATTCACGACTTCGATTATTTCCTATAAAGCTCAAGTCAAGTGTTTTCGATCGAGCTTTGGATTTAGAAAATGACAAGGGTGAAGCATTCAAGGTCAATGGGCATAGATGCAAGCATACTATGGAGGGTCATACTCACAAGAAAGGGAAGTCATCTCTTTCCTTTCTTCCACTTGTTCATGAAAGTATGTGAAATGGTCAAGCCAATGACCTTAAATTAGCATGTTTACCTTTCTTTTGCTTGCTTTTGCTTACTTGTGTGTTTGATTTGTTTGGTTTTGGTTATGTTTGGTTTGGATTTTGTTTGAGTTTTAAATTGTTTCTTTTTTTTCAAATTTCTTGTTGATTAGTTAATTTTGATGTGTTGGTAAGTTGATTGAATGTTGGTAATCCATGCTAAGCTTAGAAGAAGGCTAAGAAGTTGGAAAAGTTGGACAATCCATGATAGTGGGAATTGGGTTGTTTCCCACAAATGTGGGAAGACTTCCGTAAACTTTCTAAAGCCTTAACCCACAATCGTGGAAATGGACCCATTTTCCACGAGCATGGGAAGGCTCTCCAGAAATTTTCTGGAGCTTTAACCCGCGATCGTGGAAATCACAGGGATTCTCATAATCGTGGGATCCTTCGACAGAAATTAAAAAAAAAAACCTCTTTTCTTCTTCTTTCTTCATTTTCCCTCACTTTCTCTCTGCAGCCAATTGTCTCACTAACCCTAGCTTCGAAAATCTTTCATTTTTTCCCCAAACTTTGGTATTTTCTTCATTTTTCCATCATTAATCACTTTTTTAACACTTATTTCCTTCTTTTTTTAAAACGTACTCACTCTCTCTTTTGCCTATTTTTGTAGAGTTCTCTTCTTCAATGGCTCTAAAGAAGCTTGTCGCTCGGAAACCCATCAACCAATTGCGTCAACAAGTCTCTGGTGAAGGTAAAACCGATATAATGGCAAATTTTCGTACCCTATTCCCAATTGTTTTAGAAGACGAAGGTATGCGATTTCGGGACTTTAAAGATAGAGAATTACTACCTCTGTGATACTTGGATTTTGAATTATTAGAAACTCTAGGTTTGAGATGTAATATTGAACGATGTGCAGCAAATATTGGTTGGGGCCGGTTAATCCGTTGTGATGTACCAATATACCCCATAATGACTGTTGAATTTTTTACCACTGTGCGTTATAATCCTAAAAAGGATACATTTTGGTTTAGAATAGGTGGTCGTGTTTATAAGCTTGATTATATAGTCGTATGCACTTTTTAACTTGTCAAACATAAAAATTTTAGATGATCATGATGACTTCTATGTGGATGACTATTGGAAAAGTCTTACGGGTGAAAACATATTTGATTCTAGGAATGCACCGAACACCTTAATTCATGGCAGTGAGCACTTATTGCTTGAATGCACCGAACACCTTAATTTATAGCACTGAGCACTTATTGCTTCACAAATTTATGTGCTTAATTGTCTTTAATAAAACTGAAAGTAATAAATGTTCTGCTAAAGAACTTTTCTTTCTTTGGTACATAGATCGCAAAGTTAAAATAAATAGCCCGTATTGCAATTTAGGTCTATTGTGAGTTGCGTTAATAAGAAAAGCTCATATTTTGGTATGGCTTATATCGTCACTGCTTTGGCTTCGTTTTATCATCTTGATGTGGATATTGTACATAATACCAACTATGATGTCTTTGATCTATCATATTTAAGATGCTCTGAACCTCAAACGCGTACTGCTATTAAGAATAGGAGGGGCAATAACGCAAACATATCTCATCTATCCACCTCTTCAGGCACCATCGGAGCCCCAAGAAGAAGCAGTTGAAGAGGAACCAACAATAGAAGCAAATGTTGATCGGTTTCAATAAATTCTTGACCAGATGGTTGAAAATCAACAATAAATGATGCTGCAGATCAATGAGCTCGAAAACCAAATGGTACAAATACACAAAAAAGTAACGATACATGAAGAAAAAGTTCCTCAAGTTCATCCAAACAAAGACCATTGAAGTCCCCTCTCCTACGCCTCCACCATCTCAATCCCCATAAGCCTTCTTTCCCTTCACTTTTTATATTATTTTATTTACCTTGTTAGTTGTGTTATTTGTTTGCTTGGTTGATGTTGTGTTTGATGTTTTGATTTCATTTTATGGTTGCCTTGTCACATTGAGGACAATGTGATGTCCAAGTGTGGGGAGGTGACATTTGCCTTGTCAATTGCATCATTTAAATTTGTTTTATTTACTGTTTAGGATACATGCTTTAGGCATATCAGGTTGTTGTTTGATGTTGTGTTATGTTAAGCAATGGAACCACACTTAAATCATTTTTGATGTGTTTTGCTATGAGATTATGTCATGTTAGTTGGAATAAGATTGAATGCATGCTTAAACTTGGATTAGGATACTTAAGTAGAGAGTGAATCATGTTGAATGGTTAAAGTATTTAGTTGCATAAGCTTACTCAAAATGTGACACTTGAGCAATGAAGTAGTGTAGAGATGCGTAATGAATTTTCATTTAAGCCAATGTGAGGTTTAAGCTTATATGACTCCATCTATAGTCATCTTATTTCTTTGAGTGTGTGATGCCCCTTTAGGTTACTGCCTTCAGAACTTACTTTGAATTGGTTTGAGTTTACCGAATGTATGCTTAATAGAAATGATTAAGGCCCATTTGTGATAACCTTCAGCTTAAATGACCTACCCTTGTTGTTATCCTTTGTTATCCCTATTGAGCCTTAACCCTTTTGTTTCTTGAAAACACCTTATAGTTCAAAACCCGGAACCTCATTAGCTTACCCATTCACAAGCTTAGTAAAGTATTAAGTGATGCGCTAGTTTGGGATTTTGGTACAAATTTTTTCTTTCCAAAATGAGTTAAGTTATTCTCCTACTCTTCATTCACATTGTATCTAGTTGCTATTTTGTTTGTTTTTTCTTCAATTATATAAAAATTACAAAAATTAAAAAAGAAAAAGAAAAAGGAAAAACTTTTTGGTAGCATCAATAAGTGTGGAGTAGTAGTATATTTACATTTGTATATCTCATAATATGTTTTGTATCCCTTTGTTCACTTATTACTTTATGTATGCTTGTGTTAAACTTTTTACCTCTTTTGACCCACCTTAACCCTTACCACATTAAAACCTGAAACAAGCTCTTTTGATCTTTTTATGCATGTAATCATTGTAGAGGAGAATTGGTGTATTAGTAAGCCTATGCTAGTGTAGTTTCCTATAGAGAGCTTGAGCGAAACACTAACCATCAAAAAATTGAGAGAAATAAGTGAAACCGTGAGGAAGATTCATTATATGTTTATACTTATCTTTGAGTGATGGTGTCATAAATTGAGTTTGCTTATGTACACTAATGAAAAGTAGTCATGATATATGTAATAGCTTAATACTTGAGTTGGCTGAACTTTGAGGGATTTCAAGCTTTGATCTTTATGAAAATGAAGTCATAGAATTGATTGGTTGTGTTTGATTTTTCTTGAGGACAAGAAAGGATTTAGTGTGGGGAAGTTGATAGTTGTGCATTAGTATGTATTTTTTAAGTATTTGGTATGTGTTTCTTGCATGATATGTTAGTATTATTGTGTTTTAGGACTTGTTTTATGTGTTTTTGTTTAGTTTAATCTTCATGGTTGTTCTTTTGTATTTGATATTGGTTTAGGATAGGAATTGATCATTTTGGTGTAGGAATGGAGGGTGGACACCTTTGTGATTGAGCTAAGGACAAAGAGAAGAGAAAAGAAGTGGAGCTACTGTAAAATAAGAACCCACGATCATGGAAAAGGGCATGTTTTCCACGATCGTGGGAAATCTATGGAGAAAGTTTATATGAAGTTAACTCATGATCGTGGGAACTAAAAGTCAAAGAGACACGCGGGTTTCATGTATTTTTTTATAGGTTTTTGTGACTTTATAAGACATAGAATCCTGAGAGTCGCCAAAGGGTCATGGAACTTGCTTCCTAGAGTTAAAAGACAGATTGAGAATCCTAGAGATAAGGGGAGATTCAAGGTTTCATTCCTGATTGGGCAAAGAGCACCCCGTCATCCAGATTTTCCAGATTGGGCAAAGAAGAGGAGAAGTTGCCCCGTCCAATCTTATTTCAATTTCTTTCTTTTCTAACATGTTTATCATGGATTATTTGATTGATGGGGATGTTATGGATATTATGATTGGCTAAAATAATTTTTTGGGTTTTTTGTTGAACTATTTGTGAACCTTTGGCTATTGATTTAATGATATACATGTTTTTGTTATTTATTTGTTCTTAAACCTTACAATAAATTAAGAGAGTGAGCTTGCTAATTTGTGTTAATTGTGCAACGAGACTTGACGATTAATAGACCTATAAATAACAAGTTATTGATTTATTAGGAAGATATTTCAATAAATCAATACAATGCCTATAGGATAGCTTCATATCTAGTTGAATATTTAGGAAAGGCTTTGCACATCGAGAGACCCCAAAGTTATTTTTAATTTATTTAACTAGTGACATTTAGTTACACCTTAAGAGAGGGTAGCTAGAATTTTAGGAAATCTTGGGTCAAGTATAAATTGAATCAATTAATCATAGGGGAGCAAATAGGGATAATGATAAGTCCTAATGTTTAATCTTGATTTTCTCCAAGTCTTAGTTTATGATTTTGATTAGGTTGCATTGTTCCCTATTACTTTAAGTTTGTCTTTATTTTACTTTAAGTTTGTCTTTATTTTACTTATCTTTTTTAAATTCGATTGAAATGATTTTTTAAACAAAGAACAACCTGAGTTAAGTGGTGCCAAATCACAATCCTCGTGGGATCGATATCCGTTTTCAACTACAAGTATGACCTATATATTTTCAGTTTTGAGTGTAAGACTAGTAGTGTGTTTTGCATTCAACAATTGTACAACTAAATTTATTTCATATAAGAAGCAGTGGTTAATCAAGCAAAAAGAATAGAAATACATAAACCAATAGACACTGAATAATTCATTCCATATAAATTAAAGGAAAATTATATACATGATATTGAATTAGGTTTTTAAGATTTATCAACCCATATTGTCAAGAAAAAAAATAATATTTACATTATGTTTATAAAATACAAACATTTGCTACCATTATAATGACACATACAACTAAAAGTCAGTGGGACAAATATAAAAAATTTAAAAAGTTAGATTACATTTTGTTTATACAATGTTAGATTACATTTTGTTTATACAATATAAACATTTTTTTTACCATTAGTAGTAGCATATACATGTAAAAGTCAATGAGACAAATATCAAAATATCAAAAAGTTAAGAGGCATCACTAATCGATGATGTTTCCCTTATTTTTACTTGACTGTGAAAGTTTAGGTTACGATGATAGTGCCAATGACGTTCTCCTTATGATTACTTCAACTTGTAACTGTTGTGAAGTAATACTAGAATGTCCTTTGAACTGCAAATCCCTTGGTTCAAATAATAACTGGAATGTGCATAAATTAACTTCTCTAAACTTCATATTTACCAACCTATAAAATTTAAGTTAAAATATTTAAAAATTGCTAATTATTTCAACTACGACAAATTGATAAAGAACACATTCCTTATAGTATTGCTTTATTGACTCAGTACAAAATTATTATCAACTCTGTTTATGACGCATAACTATTTTTGTAATGGAAACAACTTTGTTACTCATTAAAGCCAATAATAATTGATATAAAATTGAAAAGTTGTGTACTTGTGAAGTTGACTCTTTGATAACCTGATTAAGATAATGATAAACATTGGTTACTATATGTTTATAAAACCATATTCATATAAGTGAAGTAAGGTGTACATACCTGTGAAGAAGCTCAGTGTGTTGATTTAAGCTGTGCTTGTTGCATTTTCTAGAGTTATGACCAAAATTACCACATTTTTAACATTTTTGTACTTGTTCTTTTTAAGACAATTTGTTTTTAAAAAAATTTGGCTCATTTTGTTATTTCCTTCTAATAATTTTGGGTACTGGGCATAACTCTTTTAGTTTGAGGATGCAACACCTATGCATCACTTGAAAGGCAAAAAAAAGTCACCTCTAATTGGTTGTAATGTGTTCATACAAACTCATAAATTGACACTTCTTATAGCATGAATCTATGAATGTCTCAGCCTTTCTTTTAAATGATGGATTACACAAATCACAAGTTTGCATAAGTATCCACATAGCTCCTATACTTGAAAAATACATGTTTGTTATCTACCAATCCTTATAGTATGCTTCCCGTCACCCTTTGAAACTTCATATGCACCATCTCTATTCCATATAATTGTCCACTACATTGCTTCTTTTTTGTTTTTCTCCAACTTCTTCACTATAGTTAGTGCAATATTTAACCTCTACCCAACTACAAAATGTCTCCTATCTATATACCTCTTCATCACCATTATTCTAATTATCTTAAGCATGCTAACCACTGGCATGTCCCTTGCTGGTAGGATTCACCATTTAAAAGTTTCATTCAAATTGTTGTCAATTATCACATTTAGTTTCAAAGGATTGGTAACATCTTTCCATCCTCTCTTTAGGATATTTAAGTAAGGCTAAAGCACATCCAGGCCTCATCTTATCAAGCCTCTTTAGTTGCTCATTTAAATCTTCAATATAGGTCAACCATGCATAATTCCAAAACTGCTTTCTGAGGTCATTTCCCTTCTAGTTATGATATATATGTCTGACACACATTCAGTGCGCTACATTTGGCAAAGTCTCCTCTACAACCCTGACTAATCCCTAAATCAAATTAAAAAAATATTAGTTAATATTTCATATTGTAATGAATTTAATTGTAGGTATATTATCATGAACATACTTTCTATATATCATATATAATTGTAAGTCCTTCATCATCTTCCAATTCCAAATTAGATGCTAACAAATTTCTAAACCAAGTCTCTGAATTTATGTTTTCTACCTCCACAATTGCCGCATTCAATGGATACATTCCTTTATCACCATCCCTTCCAATTGTGCATAACAATTAGCCTTAGAATTATGTCTTTAGTAAGTATCCATCAATCCTAAAAATTGGTCCTAAATGCTTCCATCATCTTTTCATGGCACAAAATAAATGCAACAAAATATAAATAAGTATTAAAATAATGTATAATATAACATTGTAAGATCCCACATCGGTTGGAGTGGAGAACGAAGCATGCCTTATAAGAGTGCGGATACCTCTCCTTTACAGATGCGTTCTTGGGAGGAACAAAACCATGCAGGTTGGGTCCAAAGCGGACAATATCTGTGGGCGGGTAGTCTGGGTTGTTACAATGGTATAAGATTCGGTACCCGAGCTGGTGTGCCAACGGGGATGCTGGGCCTCCTAGGGGGTGGATTGTAAGATCTCACATTGGTTGGGGAAGAGAACGAAGCACATCTTATAAGGGTGTGGATACTTCTCCCTTACAGATGCATTCTTTCGAGCAAGTGTGCAGGAGGAACAAAACCGTGCGGGTTAGGCCCAAAGCAAACAATATCTGTGGGTGGGTAGTCTGGGCTGTTACAAACATAATAAAATATTAATATGTTAATGGAATTTTCATTTATCATTACCTGTAGTGGTGAACCCTCTTGATTCCTTGATAATTACAACCCTACTGTTGATTTAGGATTGCCTATCTTCAACTCGTGTACATAACCTTGTAATTTTGCATATTCATTAATATAATATGTTGCTCTTTCTTCCCTCAATCTCTTCTTTTCTCTTCTACACATACCTGAATTAGCAAAAATATTAAGTTTTTCTCTACGTTCCTTGATCATTTTTTGGTTGAGATATTAGGCTTTTCCGTAATTCTATCCTTGAAGTGTCTCATCAAGAATTTGACAGAAATCAAATTTGGTTTGTTTGTTGTGAAACAATTGTAATTAGGTTTACAAGTTTTAACTTTGAAACATCTTTCATTCTTATCATATATAGCATACAAAACCTATAAGCATCCATCAATACACCCAACCCTGATCTAATTCCTCTCACACTTTTTTAACCTAACATTATATCCGATATATACTATATAATCGATAAAAGCATCTTTGAATTTTTGTGTAGTTTCGAACTCCTTTCCCAATCTCCATCATATGCCACATCTATAAGATCATCCTAACATTTGAACTGGGTCAATGTAAAGTTTCACTTGTCTCCTCTCTATTAGGATACTCTTTAGTGCTAATAACACTACCACAATTTTTCGATTCAATTTCAGCTGAATGATGGTTATCTGGAATATCTACATAGAAGTTTGGTTAAAAATGTGAACCTGATTCCTTCATATTTTCATCCATATATGCACTATGTTCCTCCAAATTTTCATTTGCATGTGCATCATATTCCTCCACTTTCCCATATGCACCTAGTTCCTCCATATCTACACCTTGTTTATCATCATCATAGTATGTCCTCCAATTATATGTAATATGTCAAGAGCATCTAAATGATGAGTTACATACACGTCAATAATCTTAGGTATTTGTATATGGTTTGCTAGCCTAATCCAATTTTATTTTGACTCTATAACTCTCAATAACTCTTTAAAGTTAAAATTAGGTACTCTCAAATTTGCTTTATCAATTTAAAACTACATCATATATTTGTCTATTACTAACATAGTCGATTTCAACATCCTCAAATGTAGAAATATCCTTGCCAACATATATCAATTCAAG
The DNA here is from genome assembly GCA_027564395.1 of Erythroxylum ulei. NCBI lineage: Eukaryota > Viridiplantae > Streptophyta > Magnoliopsida > Malpighiales > Erythroxylaceae > Erythroxylum > Erythroxylum ulei. The sequence continues at coordinate 11,372 of JANITX010176619.1, forward strand.
CTCTAACATAAAATATCCACCATAAAAAAGCTTTATACTTCCATATTGAGCCATTAAAACCTATAAAGCAACCATTAAAAAATAATTCCATCCACACTAGAGACTCGAGCACAAAAAGATATTCATAAGCAAATTCAAAACATTAATTCAATTTGTAGATTTAAAAAAGATCAATTTGACCTCAAGACATGTTAGTTTGGTTTACAATATCTAAACCTTAATTTACTAATTTGATCATATAGAACAAAGACTATATAGATCAAATTTTGATCATGTAGAACAAAGATCTTAAAGATAATGAGTGTTGAAGTTATATGATGTGCATGCATCTTCTCTTATTAAGGTACTAAGTTGAAGCGACAAAGGGAAGTTGGAGCACCAAAGGAAGCAAAAAAGGGAAGTTAGAGTCAGTTAATGGATACAAAAAAGCGATGTAGCAGCAAAGGCATCTTTTGTTTTGGCTTTATTATTAAAAATGTTCTTTCATCATATAGACAAGCCTAATAACATAACAATTCAGATGATACCACATGAGAAGCTAAAATGCATATATCCCCATATGGGATTGCCTCCCATATGTAGCAAATAAGATGAAAAATAACCAAATGTCATGAAAAAATCTAGTAGCCAAAAGTAGATACGATCATTAAACCAACCAAAAGCAAATATAATTATTGAAGCATGCAAAACCACATACATAAGGAAATTGAAGCATACACAAATAAAAATCAACAAAAAG
>JANITX010176657.1:0-12107 GCA_027564395.1 Erythroxylum ulei
ACGTGGGTGCAAATTGTCTACTGTTTTCCGCGCACATGAGTGTAATGAATGACTCTGATAGAATGAATCTTGTAAAGAAAAAAGTTTTTACTGAGTTCTACTGACTGATGTAGTACGCCACCCTCGCGGAGCACGAACTCGGATATCACCAATGATGTCGGGTTCGGATCAGGCGGGAGTGGGGTGTTACACCTATTACATGTTGCAATGTGATCTATAAACTCATCTAAAAAACTTTGGCAAACAGGTTAAAGAAAACCCTTAGAGACATCGTCAATCTATGTTAAGGTGCTTACATTAATGGAAGAAATACTAGTAACAACATTATTCTTGCATAGTAGTTGTTTAAAGGTTACATTAATAGTAAAACAAGCAACATTTATGCCTTAAAGATTGATTTCACCAAGATATTTGATTCTGTAACTTGTGGATTCATCACTGATTCATTACTTTTTCTTAGTCACCATGGTAAGTTTGTGAATTGGATTCAATCTTGCATTACCTTAATGTCCTTTAATATAATTATGAATGAGGAATTAATTACAACATTCAAAGCAACTTAGGGATTTAGATAAGGTGGTGACAATGCATGAAAATCCTATCTATGACTATTTTAATGCATATTAACAAACAACCTAGTTTTAAATATCATTATAGATGTAGTGAACTTAAGATATCCAAACTCTTTTTTGCAGAAGATTGTGTAACAGCCTAGACCAACCAGCCATAGATATTGTCTGCTTTGGGTTTCCTTTCGGGCCAAACCCCTTACGGTTTTTCCCTTCCCGCTCTTGGAAAAACGCGTCTCATAGGGGAAAGGTATCCATATCCTCATAAGGCATACTTCGTTCCCCTCTCCAGCCGATATGGGATCTCATCATCCACCCCCTTAAGGCCCAGCCCTCTTTAAGGCCCAACGTCCTACGCTGGCACATCGGGTCAGAAACCGACTCTGATACCACTTGTAACAGCCTAGACCACCCGCCCAAAGCGACAATATCTATGGACGGGTGGTCTGGGCTATTACAAATGGTATCAGAGCCGGTACTCGAACCGTTGTGCCAGCTAGGCTGGGCCCTAAGAGAGGTGGAGAGTGTGAGATTCCACATCGGTTGGAGAGGAGAACGAAGTACACCTTATAAGGGTATGGATACCTCTCCCCCTATAACACGTTTTTACAAAGGTGGGAAGAGCAAAACCATGAGGAGCATGGAGCCCAAAGCGGATAATATCTATGGGCAAGTGTTCTGGGCTGTTATAGATTGGCTCATGCTTTATAGAGCTAGTCCTCCCATAACCAAGACCCTTATTAATTCCTTGGAGTTTTACAAGGCTATCTCAAGTCTAACTTTTGGTCCATCCAAAACCTTTTTTCTTTTATTTGCTAGGAAAAGGCTAAGGATTATTCTTAACTATACTAGGACTTTTAAAGTTTATCTTTGTGCTAGATGAGGGATTTCCTTCATTTCCTAACTCCTTCTCAGTCTCTTCTTCATTGGCCATCCTCGGTGGGGTCCTCTTAGGAACCTTAAGCTCCTTTCCCCTCCTTAAGGTTATTGCACTAACATTGTTTGGGTTCACCTCGAATTGAGATGATAGCTTCCCTCTGCTTTGTGATTCTAGGCACTTGATAGCCATTGCCATCTGACCCATTTGGCTTTCCAAGTTTCAAATGCTCAATTTTGTGTCTTGCTGGAATTATTTCTTGTCCTATTAAAATTGCAGAGTGTTAGTATCAAAAGACTTAACTAAGTCTTATAGAGATGTGCATGAGTTGGCAGAAGAGGTTTCTGGCCTTAGTTGGAATTGTTGTGCTCCTTGTGGCCTATTAGAGAAATAATTCAGCTCCTTATTCCCTCTGTAACTCAAGTTGGTATGATCCCTCCAATCTAGGTTATAAATTTGATAATAGTAGTTTTACTGGTTAGGAAAATTTCCTCTCGTAGCGTTGATATATTCCATACCTCCTTCTTATAAGGTTGGGCACCAAGTAGTCAGATGGCTTGTATTTGCATATATTTTGCATGTCTTTACATGTGCCTGTCTGATAGTAATTTGTCTAATAAAAGACGTTAACTTATCTAAACAATGTTCAATGGATGAAGTATCTACCTTATTTACCTGACAAACATCATTGTGGTTACTAAACTATTGAGTCTTTGCAGCTATACACTCAATTAACATTGTGGCTTCCATAAGAGTCTTTTCATAAAGTGCCCACCACTCACTGCATTGACTAAGCTTCTTCTATAGGTAACAATCCTTTATAGAAGTATTGGATGAGGAGTTATTTTGATATGTTGTAGTAGGGACAACTAGCACATAACTTCTTAAAGCACTCCCAATACTCATGAAAGGGCTCTTCGTTATGTTGTTTTATCCTACCTATCTTTTTTCTTATATTGGTTGTCTTCGATGCTGGAAAATATTTCTCCAAAAATAGCCTCTTTATTACAATCCATGCATTTACGCTTCATGTAGGCAAACCAAATAACCACTCTTTTGATGCATCTTTTAGTGAGATTGGGAAAGCCCTTAGCATTATTTACTCATCTATCAACCCTGGAGGCTTCATACTCAGATATATCTTATCAAGTTCCTTGAGATGCTTTTGTGCATCCTCACCTGCAAGTCCATAAAAGTTAGGCAACAAATGGATTAATCCAGAATTAAGTTCAAAAGTGACATGTTCAGTAAAATTAGGAAAAGTAATGCATAATGGTTTTCAAGTTAAGTCTGGTGCAGCCAACTCCTTTAATTTTATCAGATTGGCCATTGTTTCTTCAAACTTAAGCTAAGGTTGTACTCTTAGAGTTGTTCTGGTTTCCCTTCGCTACCTTCTCATCATCCTTTTGATCTTTTGATCAATTTATACAGGTTCTTTATGGGGGGATCTCGTTACTACCATGCACTAACACTAACAAACATGGAAAGAGTAAAAAATAACAGAAAAATATAATTATAAACAAATATATATACAAGATACAAATTGAAATCAAAAGAAAAAATAAAGCACCACACTCCTTGGTGACGACACCACAATTCTTGATGTGTGTTGAACACACTAGAAAATAAAACCTAACTTTACATACTAAAATTTATAACAGTGTTGAGTAGGGATCATATCCATAGGGAATGTATGTGTAACTTTTATAATGAAAAGAAATGGTGTTTAGGAAAATAGGGGGTTTGGTTTGGTTTAATAAACAAAATGAAGTAAAATTGAACTAATGAAAGTAATTTAAGTCAAACAGTCAAAAGTGATAAGATTGATGAATGTGTTTATAATCCAGTTTTTAGTTCAATCTCAGCCTACACATAAATAAACATACTTCATCGTCTTGTTATGACCTCTCTCTTAGAAACTATTAATCATAGGTTTACAATAAGCTCTGTTAACCCTGATTCTCTCTTAGGTAGTGTTTAATCAAAATAAGCTCTTTAACTAAACCTAGCTATCAAACAACCTAGAATAAGCTCTCTAAATTTAGTAGGACAACTGAAAACTAGGAAACCAATCTAATCTAGGAAATAACCATATAAGCTTAGACCATTTAACTTATGTCATGTTATGCCTATTAATTCATAATCATTAGCTTACCATAAACAAATTGAAAACAAAACTTACGTATTGTATTCTAGATTCTAGCAATGGGTTTATATAAAAACAATCTAATGAAAGCATTCAAATCATTCTTACATAAATACCCAAATCAATAAGCTATGAATAACATAAATAATCTCTAGAGAGAAGAAGACTAGCCCTATATAGATCTTAAAGAAGTGAGTGTTCTACCTCCTTTTGTGGTTCTAAAATGATTCATCTTATGTTTGACAACTCAAATGTCTACTTATAGCAAAAATTAGGTTTATAGGAAGATACACGATTGGATACATGACCTTGTATTCAACTGTGCATCATAAAAGTGCCTCATTTGAATTTGTATAGATACATGGTCATGTATCTTATAAGTCATGCTGAATTCTTCATGTCTTGCATTTTCTTGTCCCATATTTACCCTAATCCATCTTTTTCTTGTTCCACAAAGACAAATGAGTTTGAACATTAAGAGGATGACTCAAAGAATGTACTTTTAACCAGTTTTTGTTCTTATGCTTCCAACTTGTAACTAAAACCAAAATGAGTATCTCAAGAATTTTATAGCATTAATCACCAAGTGTTATGGAGTAAATATATAATCAATTAAGCACATATCAAAGATATGTAGAGAGGCTACAATTCTGATCAAGGGATAAGGAAAAAATGAGGAATATGTCAAAAGATCTGATAGATAACAACATTTAGTCTAACTTGTAAAATCCATTAGAACAAAAAAAAGAGATTTAGGATTATAATTTCTTTGTTTTCTAGTTGTTATTTTTCATGTTTATCTTTGGTTTTGTTTTCTATGATTAGGAACTAAATTTGTTTAGTGCTTAGGTGTGATGAACCCTAAGTTGTGATAACAATATGATTTGATCTTTTGTTTAATGCAAATTTATTTATTACAATTCAATTATGGATTTTATTCTTGTTCTAATATATCCATAATGTTAGTTCATGATTTGATTTCTTATGATTAAGATTGAGAAATCCTCTTGTGTGAATAGATCTATCATAATTGGAAGGAGATGCATGCAAACCTAAAGATAGGTCAACATAAATCCTCTAGATTAGAGTCAAACTTAATAGTGTATTCATAAATCGATATTGCAATCATAGGGGTTTTAAATAGAAAGATTTCCAATCATCTGATGGATTAATTGTCAGTATTCTTGAGAAAGATATTAACTTACGATAGAAATTTCAACGGGCAAATATCAATAATATAATTGCATGATAAGGGTGAATATTTAAGGATTCTTAAGAGAATTCATCACCTAGGTCCTATTTATTAGATATAGACTTTTCCAAGCATTTCCCTCTATCTTAAGTTCATTATTGTTTTAATCTTAGTTTATTTGTTTAGTTTAATTTTTAATTAAATCCACAATCTGATTCAACTGTTAGATAATGGAAAAAGGGTAACTACTAGTACTTACAGTCTTCGTAAGATCGACCAGTACTTGCCTATGGTAGCTACAGCTACACCGTTCACTTATGATTTTTAACATTGATAATTTCTTATAAGAATAGAAAACATCAATTAGTGTATGAAACTGTATCCATTAAAGTTTTTTATTAACACAATTTTCTATATAAACATATGGTAAATTATGTTATATTTTGAACATTAGTAAGCACTCATATATGGGTCATGCTATCATGTCAAATGATTACGATAATGAATGGGACCTATGATAATATAATGGGCATTATTTTCTTAGAAAAGGAAGGGATTTCATGATAACAACCTTTAAACATGTTTATGAATGATGGTGTAGGATTAAAGATTTAGACATGAGCATTAGCTACATTAAGCCTCATAAAAAGATTATAAAATTGAAATGATAATCCTAGCTGATAATAAAATTGAAATGATAATCCTAGCTTTTCTCTCATGAAAAATTATTAAATAATTATTTATCCCAAATAGAAAAAAAAGGCAAAAACTTATTGAGGTCCCCTGAACTTGTTTTACCGTTACTCTAATACTGTATCTATCCACTGTGTACATTGCATAAAACTTGATCTAAATTATTCTTTCTTTTTTTCCATTAATCCTTTTCCACCCATTTTCATTAAAAAGAACTCATAATCTTAATAGCATATAGTAGTGAGAGAAAGACAAATAGGCAAATATTGAGAGAATTGAGAAACAGACTTTTATAGTTTGGCCATGTAAGTTCCTTATCAAAACTATGATTATATACCTTTCAAATTTCCTTCCTCCTTTTTTGAATATTTCGGTCTATTCATGATGTCTTACGATCCCCATATGTAGACTAAGAGGTTATTATATACAATGAGATGTTTTTAGAATCTAGCTTTTTGGTATTCAAACAAATATTGTGTCAAGGGAATAATTAAATTTTGACTAGGTAGGTTATTGATCAAAACAATCGTCGTGATAAGAAATAATATCCCACCAAAGTTTATTCATTCACTTAATATTTATGTCTACCTACTGTGTCCTCTTTGGAACTAAGACTTCCTAAGATGTGTCCTTTTTAGAAGAGAGAAATATTGAGTTGTTGAAGAAGGAAAAGGAATATATACCTATGAATCTATCTTCTTTTGGTACTCAATATTTTTCCATATCCACTTCTCTCTTATGAAGATTGATATATATTATTATATTTGTAGCACTATTTTTGTGCAAATATATTTGATTTTGTTAAATATAATAACTCAAGCAAATATTGTATTATTCATGATGTTTAAGGCATATCATTATAGAAAGAAACCCTTACATGAGCTAATATTAGAGGTTTAGCACCACTCTTGATATTGGCTAAGTATAACTAATACAATGGCCAAGTGATAATAATTTAGTAGTGATAATAATTTAGTAGTGATAATACTTGTACTACACAAACAAATCCTATATGGTGAAAACTTTAGGGAAGATTCGTTATCTATGGCATATGTATCATTATTATAATGTATTAATATTGTTTGAATTAAAGAAAAATGAAGTTTATATTTTTATAATTTTGAAACATTAATAAAACCAAAATTTACTCATGGACTTGCATATAAAATTTATGCTAGTCCTTAATGGTATTTAAGATGTGGGGCTGAATTGAGTGTTTATGAAATTTAAGAACTTCCATAACCAATATATTCAACTAAAAATAATCAATATAAATAAGGATGAGAAAATTGTTTAATATAAATTAATCAGACAATTGAACAGTAATTTAAAAATGATAGGATAGAAAGAATGCAAATCAACTTATAGTGTTTCAACAAATAACACTTTCCTACATACACTCATAATACTCTTCTTGGAATTCCATTATAATTCTTCTTTTAAGGAAAAGTACAACTTTTGAACAATCTTTCTTAGTGAAGAGGAACCTTTTATAATCTTATTCTAAGGTAAAAAAGATCCTCAATCTCACTTGATCACCTCTACGTATAATAATATAATGCCTCAAAAAAGTATTCTAACTCAAAATGCCTCACTTTATCCCTTGACAATTCCAAAGAGGCTAACTATTATAAATATAAGGAAATGATGCTCAAGTGACTGAAAACAATTAAAAATGTGTAAAATTCACCCAAATGTTTATTAATGCAAAAGCCAATGAGAAAACACCTATTTATAGTGTTTTGGGACCACAACTAGTTGGAGCTTAGAACTAGCCATTATAATGGCTATTTATAGAGCACTGGTCAATCAGTATACCATATTAGCACAAATTCACTAGCCATTGAGAGAATAATTGACTAGTAAGCATATTGGTCAACCAATATGAAAATTTGGTTGACTAAAACAATAACCAATGTTACAAAAAAACTCTCAGTATATCAAATTTAACAACTTTAACCTATATTGGTTGACTATTATACCCTATAAGTCAATCAATCACCTTAAAAATATGATTTTAACAACTTCAAATGCTTAAAACCAGTATGTTTAATGTAATTATGATTTAAACACTTCTCAAAGTGTTATCTAAATAGTGTTTGAATGATCAAGAGTTTTTTCTTTTAAAAATAAAAGCTTTAATGCCTCTGAATAAATGTAAAGATTCATGCTATAAAGTGAGATGAAATATTTATATACAGTGAATCTTTTGGAGTATCAAATTGACAAAAGAGAAATTAAAAATAATAAAAATGTAAAATGGCCTTAATGAGTCTCGATCTTCTTTTGTTCTTGGTTTGATTTTTATTTCATTTGTTGTAAACTTCAGCTTCATTTTATTAACTTCATAAGCTATCTTTTTGAATGAATACATTACTTATTTTCCAAAAAAGACTTCATAAGCTATCTTCTTGAGTTTGTAGATTCATTTTGTTCTTATATTTCTTTTCATCAAAATAGTAAATTCATCAGTAGAAATTATTTTTTGTCATCAAAATATCAATTGGAACCTCCCTTGGTTCAATAATCTCACCATTTTTTATGATGATAAAATATTTATGATATTATATAGCAGTATGAAAATTAATAATACAATCAACTTAGATATTAGCTCCCCCTTAAGTCATACATAAGTGATGCATGTCGAATGCATAATAAAATAAAACCTAACTCTGCACAACTAAATTTATAGTAGTGGTGAGTAAGGATCGTATCTAAAGGGAATGTACGTGGAATTTTTGTAACAATTGATGTTTGTGAACGAGGGGGGTTAGTTGGATGCAATTAAGACAATAAAGTAAAATTGAATCAACAAAAGTAAATCAAATTAAACAATTAAAGATTGATAAAATTAAACAGTTAAAGATTGATAAAATTAATGAATAAGTTTAGAATCCAGTTCTTGGTTCAATCTCAATCTATACACAAATAAACATACTTCATTGTCTTGTTGTTTTAAGACTCCTCTTAGAAACTATTAATCGTAAGTTAATAATAAGCTTTATTAACCCCGATTTTTTCTTAGATCTTGTTTAATCAAAATAAGCTCTTTAACTAAACCTAACTATCAAATAACCTAGAATAAGCTCTCTAGATTTAATAAGATATCCATAATACGAACTAGGAAAATAGATTAATCTAGGCAACAATCACACATGCTCAGGTTGCTTAACCTATGTTATGTTATCCTTGATGGTTTAACACCTTTATTTTACCACAAATAAATCAAAAACATAACTATTACGTATTGTATTCAAGATTTTGGAAAAGGATGGCTTTTTATAAAAACAATCTAATGAAAGCATTCAATATTCACGATTTTAGCAAAAGGTGGCTTTATATATAAACAATCTAATGAAAGCATTCAAATCATTCTTACACAAATAACCAAATTAATAATCAAAAAATAACATAAACAATCTCTAAAGAGAAATAGAGGCAACAATACACAATCATGAGATGCTCAATTATGATCTTGAGCTTCAATTTCTCCTAAGAACTGGAAGAAGGAAGATTAGCCCTCCAAAGATCCTAAGGAAGTAAGTTTTCTGCCTTCTTTCATGTTCCAAAAATGATTTATGCCTTCTTTGGCTACTCACATGTCTATTTATATGAAAAACTAGGTTTTTGTGAAGATGCACAGTTCGATGCATGGCCAAATAACGCCACTTTCGTGCACGATCGTGCATCTTGCAATCATGTTAAATCCTTCATCTTCTTGCGATTTTTGTCCCATCTTCACTCTAATCCATCTCCTTCTTTATTAACTAAGACAGATGAGTTTGAACATCAAAAAGATGGCTTAAGAAATATGCTTTTAACTCATTTTAGCTTTTGTGCTTCCAGCTTGTACCTAAAACCAAATGCGAACCAAAATGAGTCGCTTAAGTATTTCATAATATTAATGGTCAAGTATTAAGGAGTGAACATATAAACAATTAAGCACGCATCAATAAGTCATAATTCAATATTAAGAACAAAGGAAATATTCAATTTCAAATGTCAAAAAAAAATCCATACATTTATTTAAAAATAAATTAACCTTATTATAAAAATAAAAAACAACATATGCATAAAAGTTACCCCCTGAATGTTATCATTTCCTCTAAATCTAATATCATTAACCTCTCTCTCCCTTTTTGGAATCATAAAAAAGAATCAAATATCCAAAACTGCATAATATAAAGTTTCATACACCAAGCTAACTTGGTCAAAAGATAAAAATGAATTTCATTGAGATTGGTAAGCTTGTTCAAGAAAGAAGACTATTGAATATATAAAGAGTCAAAGTAATTGCTTAAAAATTTAATTTTTGAGGAAACATCCCTAATTGTGTCTAATTTTGAAAAGTCCCCAATTTCGATATTATGCCTAAATTAAAAAATTTTAAACTAAAGTTATAAAGGCAAGTTTTACTAAATTTAAAATTAAAAAATATAAGAAAATTTGTAATATCAAATAATTAATTTCATAAAAGAATGTATGATTTTGAAAGCCTAAAAATTTCACAAAATAGAAATATGAATAAGTGCCTAAAATACCAAAAATGAAGGAACTTAAAGATGTATTAAAGCTAAATAACCTTGAATCCTTTTACCATTTAACGATTGAAGCATCAATTTTAAAAGATAACTCTTAATTAAGAAAAATTGGAAAATTTTCAATTTAAACTATAAAATGAAAATATTAATTTATTGCAATCGAACGAGATTTTTAGGAAATGGGAGATGTTTTTTTAAAGAAAAGAGTGAATTCTTTAAGGTTCTAGGAGATATAAACATGCAAGATGGAAAATAGAAGAAAAGAGGAGAAATAAAGCTTCAATCATGAAGACTAGTGGACTACACAGCTTTACTAGTGGACTAGTGTATGTGATCAACTAAACCTATTAGCCAACTGGGGTACAAACTCACTATAATAAAACTAGCTATAGGGAAAAACTATAATGGTCAACCACTAAAGTATATTAGGAGACTAATAAGGGTGGGCGGTTGATCATTATATGCAGTCAAACTTCTCACAAACTCACTAAAAGGAAAATTTTCTTTGGTGAGGAGGTATTGGTCGATCACTAGTCATCCGATGTGAGTAAGTGGATGACCAAAAGTTTGTTCAAAAAAAAGAACAAACTCATTGGAAAGAGAAAATTTCTTATAAAAATATGACATCGGTCAGCTACTCAAAGACATTAGTCGACCAATATACTTAGGTGATCGATTAGAGAAGCTACCAAACTCTTTATAAACTCACTAAAACAATAGAAAACATTATTTTTGTTTACTCACGTTGATCACTCTAGGATATTAGTAGCCCGATATGTTTTGAAAAGCTAGAGAATAACATCAAAACTCAAATAAAAACATTAAAAACACTTAATTACTTAGCTAAATATCAAGAATGAATTAAAACAAATAAGGGGATCCTTATCATATAGAATTTCCATCAAATATAATTGATTATCTTCTAATTTTACAAAATCTATCCTTATTTAATGGTTTAGAGAAATTATTGCCCAATTGATATAAATTCTACCTTAATAACCTCATTTTACATATAGTTTCTACGTCTAGGTATTAAGGTTCGTGCTATAAAAATTGTTTAAAATTTATTCATAATTCAAACCCAAACAATCATCTCTTAAGGATAAATAGTAGCAAAACGTGACAAATTTCTAAAGTGTGAACTAATAGTTACCTTTTGTTGAGCATCATTTAAGAATAATTTCAATAAATATTCTTCTTAAGTTTACATTCCATTGGAGGTATCTAATCCTTCTTATCATCCTTACATAATTCAATAATTATTTCTTTTAAAGAGTCTTTAATTATTCTAGCTCTCATTAAGGGGTAATGTTTCCATATTTTAAATATTTTCAAGATTTTCTTGGATACAAAAGTTTTAGAGACATTAATAGAAAAAATAGGAACTCTTTAAAACTAATACTCAACTATATACAATTTGCTCTTTCTTTTCTAAAAGCCCTATAAAATAAGGTAGTCAATGTGTTTAAGGAACCCAAATAAGCTTGATTCTTAAATTGTTAGACTTTTTTTTCTTTTTAACCCATAATTTCAAGGGGTTACTTGCCATTGTTTGTTTGTGAAAACAAAATCTATTAGCATATCCTAACTTACTATAAAAATGACATACCATGTTATATGAGTAATGGCAATGCATAAATGCATTAATTTGTATTATATATGTGTATACATAATAAGGAATCTTCCTTTGGACATTAATTTTGATGAATGGTTTCCTAGGGTAGTAAAATGAGCGCCCTGATTATATGTATGATAACTATATTGAATGAAGGCTTGATTTATGCTTTTCTGAGGTCCAAAGGGTAATGAATGGATTTGCATGTTATTATAGAAGTTATGCCTATTCTTCCATTGAGAGTGTTGAACTCTATGCCTAGATTGTTAGCCATATATGGAGGCATAATGCTTGCTTTTAGAATTTGTCCTAGTGGATGTAGCATGTAACATCCCACTCCGACGGGAAGGGTAAAATAGTCATTTGGCAAAGGTCGAGAGTGATTAGGACTAATTGGAAAATGTCATGCATACTGGTATTGGTCAACAGTGACATTTTTGCACATGAAAAATAACTGTACATGCATACATGACA
>JANITX010176686.1:0-12103 GCA_027564395.1 Erythroxylum ulei
GACCGACTGATGTAGTACACCACCCTCGCGGGGCACGGACTCGGATATCACCAACGATGTCAGGTTCGGGTCACGCGGGAGTGGGGTGTTACAGAAGAGTTCCTGCAAAACAACAAAAGGCACGCTGGGGGTTGATTGCCGGCAGGCCCCTCCGACGCTCAAGTCAGTCTTTTTGTGAGAGTTTTTGGAGACGAGAAGCAAAGAATAATAGGGTTCTAATGTCGTACCTGTACTATGACAAAGTAGTACCTTATATATGGGATAGATGCTAGGTTTAGGTCTCTACGTAGGTCTTTACACATGCATGGGAGGTTACCACCTGCGGATGGGCCGTGGACGTGTGGACCTGGGCCCACAGCCAACCTAACCAGATTCCAATCATATTCAAATTGTTAGAGTTATCCAAAACCCTACTACCATCATAACTACCATCATAATCGTACTCTATCATCAGATCATTTACCTATTGTAAAATAATGCTCTCTATATCTGAACTTTCTAAACCCTATACGTGATGCCTCTTAGATGGTAGCAGACAAGTCTCAAAATGAGACTATAATCGTGCAAATTCGACAACAACTGGCAGAGTTAATACCTACCGAGTGGATCACGAATTCTGAAAAAATTTCATACTCCTCATTAACGTTCCATTCATACCACAACTTCTCCAATTTTAAGAAATTTGAATGATGGAACGGTAAAATTCATTTTCAGCAAAATTGGAGAAGAGCACCCAGGATCGTCTAAAATCTCTTCCGGGGGAACAATGATGATTAGTCCAACCTTTTCTTATGAGGAAAGCATTAGTAGCCCTCCAATCCATTCTGTCCACCCCGATGGACATGAGATATATGTCAACCATGTCAGTGACCATTTTATTTAAGATGTAAATTCATCTATGTGCAATTCCGAATTGTAAATGCTGGAAGGATGACGATTATAATAGTTATAACAACGTTTATGTCCCTTGATGGAGAGAAGAGCCTAGTACAAAGCCAAATTCTTCATGCCAATCACAAAAGAAGATCCAACCCAAGCATGATGAAGATGATGACTCGTGGCTTTGAATTGGTCTTAGGAATCTTAAGCATAGACTAAAAGACCTCTCCTGTAACACCTCATACCCAATAATGGAATTGACATAACTAATGTTACCATGATCTTACATACTTAACATTTCGAACTACAACATTCTCTACTGAAAGCCTTATCATTCTATCAATTATTATTCACTTTATAAAAATTTTGATAGAGTTTCTTCTATATGTACTTAAAATCTCCTGCAATAAACTTTAATACACCTCTTATACATGTTACTCAACTATCCGTTTCCATGTCAAACTCCGTGACAAAATAATTTACCCATCCTCCAATACTTTTCAACACATATAAACCAGATTTTATACATAACTTTCATGTATTCGTACATAATTCATAATAAAATCCCTTAAGATCCTTCACTTTTTTATGTGTACATATTATAATCAAAAATAAAATAAAAATTTGTAGTACATCCACCTCTGTATGTTTCGAGATCTTCTATGTAACTCTTCTCTTGTAGTAGATCTACCACAGCTTTCTTCTAATTCTCTTCAAAACCTACGCACGGAAAGAAAATCCACACGCTAAGCTATAGGCTTAGTCGTGTTCAAGCAATTTCATTTCTCATTCAATTCAATTCATTTAACCATAACATACATAATATATATTATTTTTAAAATATAAATATCTTCATTTATTTCTAAGCATAAATAGGCATTTAAAATCAAGTTATGAAATACATGCATGTATCTATTTTTATAATTCATATCTAATTACAAAATGATGAATAAATTGTACAATTTAATTTACAATAAATTACTATTTTCATTTGAAGTTCTTTAATCATTAGTCATATATATATAAAATCCCACTTATCCAGCTCGACAATAATTCTGTTAGATTTTACTTTGGGGCAATTATATATATATGACTAATGATTAAAATCCCACTTATCGAGCCGGATAAGTGGGATTTTAAAATATGGGATTGAGTTCTTGGAACCATACAATCTTCTATATTTACACATCAAGACTGAGCTCTCGGAGCCATGCAGTTCATAACACAAATCAAATATCTTACACTGGAACCAAGCTCTCGAAGCTATACAGTCTGGTAATATATATCATGACACAATACTACTAACTCCCTAATTGACATGCCAACCTTATTACATTCCTCCAATTCCTATCTATTTTACTAAGGACAAATCCAATTAAATTCCATTGAAATTTAATGATAAACACTCATAATAGCTAATTCAAGCTATTTCATATTCGACCAAAGTAAATGTCAATCCGTAGTGTCTCTTTTTTTTCCACTATTGATTTTAATTTAGTCCATATGACATTCTAAGACATATTCATCTTACCAATTAGTCAAAATTAATATGTATATCAAATTTTCAAATTCAACATATGTATGCCAATTGGAGAAAATACAAATTTTAAATCCAAAATCTAAATTAATTACATATACTACTTCATTTATAATCCAACTAAATATTTTTAACAACAATTTCACAAACTTCCAATTTTACTTGAGAACTCTAAATTACCTAATACACAATTTCTAGGGAAAAATATAATTGCAAGAATACATATCAAATTAATATCCAGTTCTTCAAGTTAAACTTTCATAAGTTTCAATTTCACCATCAATTCCTTATTCCTTCTCTTTCTCTTTCTCTCTCTCCTTCAACTCATCTTCTTTATCTTTATAATATTGCATAAAAAAATTAAATTTCATCTATTTTATTTATTAATGCATGCCACTACACCAAAATCATGTAATAAAAACAACAAAAACTCTATTAACTTACCTTGTAAATATTTGGGTACTATTCATCAAGGCAACCCATCTACTTTTTCTTCATCTTTTCCCAAACTTTTTGTTGACATGGTGAGTTTAGGGACCTTAGATATAATAACGCACCTTTACTAATATAAGGCCCTTCTCTCTCAAAGTCAAGTTTCTTGCTTCTGACTTGAGTTTGATTGCAGGGGCACTATTTAGAGGTTAAAAACAAAGAAAGTTGGCGTGAAAATGAAAAAATGAAAGAAAAATGGATAACAAAGGAGGAGGCTTGTTCTTGGCTATCTTTTAATCTATTCTTTCTTCTTATCAATAAAAATACCCATAAGAAAAATATTAACATCACATAAAGAACTTAATTAATATCATTTATTTTTCATTATTATTTTCGAGTTTGAATTTAACACTTTCTCGAGTCAAACTTTGACCACTGATTAACCCTTTGTCAGCTCTCAAAATAAACTCGTTTTGACCTTAAATTTGATCCTTGAGCTATCCTTAAATAATATTATCTAATGCCAAATAAAATAAAGTGTAGTTTGGCTCTCAAATGTCACTATTGACCTTGGAATATACTAGTCATGGCCCAAAAAGTAATATTCATGAAATTAAGATTTTGGGGTATTACAATTCTTCCCCACAAATAAAATTTATCCTTGAAATTTACCTGTGTCAAATAGTTATGGATAAGACTTTCTCATGGTTTCTTCTGGTTTTCATATAGCTTCCTTGACCTCGTGGTTCGTCCATAGTACTTTTACTAGTGGAACCGTCTTGTTCCTTAGTTGTTTTGTATCTTTTGCTAGAATCTTCAATGGCTTCTCTTCATAAGCTAGATTTGGTTGTATTTCATTATCTTCCAATTTTATAATATACGATAGATCAAACCGATATCTCCTTAAAATAAATACATAAAAGATATTATGAATCTTTTCCAGATCTTGTGGCAATGTTAATCTGTAAGCTCTTGGTCTCACATACTCAATGATCTCATATGGACCAATGAATCTAAGGCTTAACTTACCTTTTTTACCAAATCAAAACACTTTCTTCCATGATGAAGCTTTTAGGAAAACCTTATCACCAACAACTAGGGTTGGTCCTGACGTTTTATAAACCCTGGACAAATAAAAAAAACTTCTATTTTTCTTTTTTTCTTTACGATAATTAAGAGTGGGCCCTTATAAAGAACAAAAGAGGTAAAATAGGGACCTTTTAATTGCTCTTTATGAAGATCAGGACTTTCATAAAAAATACAATAAAATAAAATGGGGCCCTTTTTATTGCCTGCACCTACCCAGGGCTAGCTCTGAACAACATATTCAATATCCTTTCACTTCAAATCTGCATATGATTTTTGGCAATCAGAAGCAGCTTTCAACCATTCCTTTATAATTTTCACCTTATCCTCAGTTTCCTTTATCAATTTTGGACTCACAATTAATTAATACATTAAAAAGAAATTGTTAAATTAACATTAATTAATTAATTTTAGTTTATAAGAACTTATTAATTTATAAATATTGATTAATTAATTAATACATTAACCGATTTTTAACAACAAGAGTTATTAAAATAAATTGAACCGAAAAGTAAAAAACTTAACTGAAAAGTTGGACAGTTCAAAGTTTTTATGGTTAAATAAGCTAGCCAAACCGGTTGAGTTTTTTAATAATTAAATAAGAGTCAATTTATTACCATAAATTTAACCTTTTAATTTAAGAGTTGAAAAATATTTAATCTAAAATTAGTTAGAAATGCAAACTTTTTAGTAATTATAAATACTTATTACTTAAATTATTTTTAAAAGAGAAATACTTAAATTGAACTTGTCAAATTTTAATTAATTTTATCAATTAATTAATTTAAAATATTATCTAATTTATTAATTATTACGTATTATTCGATAATTTATTTAATACTAATGGGGAAAATATGGAACTTGGGCACGTGGATTACAAAAAAAAGGTTCTTTCAGTTCATTTCTGACTCTTGATCATGAAACATACCGCTAATCTCTAAAATCCAAAATCAGTTAACTCTTCTTTACAACGATTAAACACAAGTCCAAGGATTTACATACAAAGTCGTACTAGTTCGTTTCAGAATCAGTGTGAGCTTTATGTCTACCAGTTGCCTTAATGTAACAGAAAACCGCCACCAGAAAAGTGGTGGCAAGACCACCTAAGATAACACCACCTCCTGCAACTGACTTGTCCGTATGGTGATGCTTCTTCAAGTGGAACTCCTGCGCTTGAACGCCGACATTTTCTTCTGAACCTGTTTGGTCCAAAGAACCGGCTTTTTGGGTAGTTTGCAGGTTCTTCAGATCAACCTCCGGTGCCATAGATGGGCTCAGACTCGGAGAAATGAAAGATTGAGCAGTTTCGTGAAGATGGTGCCCTCCAAGTTTCCTGTTTAGTGGTGTTAAAGCTTTAGAATGGTCAGTAGCGCCTATGGCTAGACCCATAAAACTATTAGCTAAGACAATGCAAATGAAAAGGGTTTGAATCATATTTGGAGAAGATGAAGTTTTTCTGAAGCGATAGAGTAGAAGTAGAGTGGACACTTCAGGCAATATGCATAATATATATATAGTGGATCGAGTGAACGTGTGGTTTGATGGAAGTTTCGTATCGATTAGATTCCAATCATATTTTACTCTTAAATTCATGATCTGCTGGGTATGGAGTTGTCTGCTGAATGGAAAGAACAGAGGGATATGCAAGTGGAAAGCAGTAGAATAATTGAAATTACAACTAAGAATCCAATCAAGGGAACAGGATTTACAATGTGTTTGTGTGTTTAAGAGTTTCATTAATGGATTCGATCTGGTTGAGTTTAATTACTAATATTGATGTAAAGAAATGGTTTAAGGTCATAGTTTGGACGCCTTTCTCAAGGAAGATGATGATGCTTAGAAGAGTGCTTAACCTATAAAACTTACCAGTTGTTCCAACTTAGAAGGGGGGAAAAAAAAGTATATATTTCATACATTCTAAAATAATATATTGCCTGAAGTTAATCAGAAGACAAGTAATTCACTTTGTAGAAACTGGTCTTAGTTTGTAGAAACTGGGTCTTAGACTAATCAATTTGCAGCAGAAGTTCCAAGTTATGTTCCTTTCTTTTTTGTCCCCTCAGGTCCTTCTGTTCCCTTGAGGTGGATCGATATAACATTTTTAGCAGTCAATTTCACCTAAAACGTTTGAAGAACTGAAATCAGTAAAAGGGTTATCGACATGAACCACAAAAAAGAATCACATCATCAATATCAGGAGACCTGCTGCCTCAGGAAGTTTATGCAGAAAGGGGTTTGGTACGAATGATTCAAGAACAGAACTTACAATGATGTCTGCGAATATCATTATACAGATTGAATGCTTCTAAAACACCAGACACGACATGGGGATTCTAATTGTAGGAAAGCAGACAAAGTTTTAAGAAAAAATTGGAGTCAAGAGACAGTGACAGAGTTTTATTATTTGATTAAGGAGTAATTAGAAGGTTGATGTCAGGTTCTTGTCTCTCCATTATGAGTCATTATTTTCTAAACCTGAAGTTGCTTGGTGTGGACAGCTCGGGAATTGGTAGTTGTGAATCTTAGTGTTGTGAAAACTAGGTGATTTGCATGTGCTGAGAACTCCGGAAACAGGCAAAGAAATAGCCTCACTTCCTAAGATATACAGCCACAGGCAGCTCATCAGTGAGTTCCCTTACATCAAAAAATTGCATCAACTACGCATTAGCCACCGTTAGTTCTATTTAATGCTTATCAATTTATTAAGTCCAATTTGTTTACTTAGGTTTAAGTCTAATTATAGATAATTGCATTAGATCCATCTAAAATCAATAAGCATTTATCAACTTAGTAAGCTTGGCTTGCTGAATTGGGTCTAAACTTGTTGTTCAAATGGATTTTATTGGAATAGATTAGTCTAAAGTTGAAAAGTATTAGTTAAAACTTGTGACTACTCTTAATGTTTATTAATTTGTTGAGCTAGATTTGCTTAATTGGGTTTAACCTTAACATGACTTTTTCAAACTTGACTAATTTAGAGAAATCAATGAGTCGGGCCGCTCATAGCTCGGCCCAGATCGACTCACGGGCTGGGTGGCCGGTGGCCCAACCTGATCATGGGGTTGACCTGCTCGTGGCTCAATAGGCCACAGGCAGACAGGATCAGCCCGACCCAATCTTATATATATATTTTAAATTAGAAAATAACATCGTTTTTTACTTTACGGTATGGCCAAAGGCCAAGCCGTGCGGCCCATGTTCAGCCCAATCTTGACCTATGGCCTAGTCAGACGAAACAATTTCAACCTATAGCCTAGTCAACTCAAGCCACAATTGAGCTTGACCGAGCAGGTAAAGCCAAAATTGATATTCCTAAACTAAATATTGATAATTGCATTAAATCCCTAAGGTGGGCCGGGCCAACCTTATTTTAAAAAAAAATAGAAAACGACATCATTTTTTATTTTACGGTCTAGCCACGGGCCCAGCCCGCGCTTGACCCGACCTCAACTAGTGACACAATTGGATGGAACAATTTTGGCCTGTAGCCTGGTTAACTTAGGCCAAAATTGGGTTTGGCCGAGCAATCTAGGCAAAATTAACATTCTTAAACTAATTAAAGATAATTGCAGTAGATCCACGTAAAGTCAATAAACATTTATCAACTTACGACGCTTGGTTTGCTCAATTAAGTTTAAACTAAAGTTCAGATTTATAAAACAAAATTGGACTAGATCCATGTAAAGTCAATAGAATGACAAAAATTGCACCAGCCGGGAATCGAACCCGGGTCTGTACCGTGGCAGGGTACTATTCTACCACTAGACCACTGGTGCTCCGGTAGTCAGAGTCATCAAATATAAATATTTGAAACAATTAAGAAAAAACAGATTGAGCTAAAATCAGAACTACTTGAACGTCACTGTTTTGCTCCTCCAACTGTAGACCAATGGCTCTCCCACTTCCAAACAACCTCTCATTCTCTAAATCCCTATTATCTTCAACCTCACTCTCCTTCTCCAGGCTCTCCTTCCACGAGCCTCCGCCCACTACTCGCCGGACTACCGTCATCCGGATGGGTGGCGGCCCACGAACCTACCCCGGCGGCGTGTCCAAATGGCAGTGGAAGCGAATGCAAGCGAAGAAAGCTAAACAACTCCTCAAAGCTCGGCTCTGTCGCGAGAGACAAATTTACGAGATGAGAAAGAGAGCTGAACTTAAAGCAGCAATTTCGGAGCTTGAACGACCATGGGAGGCTGTTAAAAAAGCTCCCAACTTGTTCTCTGTTAGTGCCGATGAACAAGTTAAGGTTTTGGCCGACAGGTTTCAGAGACCGGGTGGGTTCGACATGTGGTCGGAGAGAGACGGGCCTCAGTTGTTTGAGACTCCTGATGGGATACCCTCTGCTAGGTTTTTCCCTAAAGGGGTCGTTCATAGTATTAAGCCTTATGAAAAAAGTTCTGGGCTTGGTGATTCTGATGAGGAAGAATTGAATTCAGGTTCGGAAAATGAGAATCAAGAGAGAATTAAAGATGGGTTTGAAAGAAAAGTCCAATCTGGTGAATTGACTGAAGGTAATGGTGTGAATAGGAGAAGAGATGGTAAATTTAGGAAGAAGCTGAATAGGAGCAGACATAGGTATGGTTCTAGTGAGGTGGATTCAGGGCAAGTTGGGTTTAACAGAAAGCAAAGAGAAGTGAATAGTCAGAGCAGTGGAAGTAAAAGTAATGGTAGGATTAATGAGAGGGAACGTCGAATGAATTCGAGAAATGCTAAATCTGAAACTTACGATATGAGGCTGCAACGAGATGGTACCTATGGGTTCCAATCGAAAAGTGAGCATAGGAAAGACATTTGAGCTTGAATTGTTGTACTTTGGTTGTCATTGGATGGCTGCCTGGGGGATTTTAGCTGCTAAATTGGTTGATCCTTCAAAAACCAATTGCTACCCTGAATTTGTGAAATGAGAAGTAACAGTAACGTTTCCCTTGTACTTTCCATGGAGTTCTGGCACTTTCTCCAAGTGCAAATTGTGATGATTAGCAAGCATTTTGGTGATTGAAATGCGCTATATGTGTGTTCTGAGTTCATGCAGGATGATCAGGTAAATAATTGTCAAAATAAGTATGGCATTTTTATTAGCCTACCATAGGCCAAATTCTAGTTGTGTGTTTTATTTTGTGTTCGCAAACTGTTAGATAAATCTCAATAATAATTAAAGCACCGAAAATAAAGAAAAACGACACAAAGATTTACCGAAGTTCGGCCAATGATACTTACGTTATGAGATAAGAGCTGAGAGAATTTTAATACGAAGAAAACGATACAAATGGAATCCATACATCTAGGTTTTATTGTATGTCCTAAATCAAACTGGCCTAACTGAACTGGTCCTATTAAAATAGGTCCTAAGCTTGAAACCCAAGACTGATTTCTATTTTTCTTCAATTCGGGTCGCATTGTGAGCTTATCGGGTCAGATCCCTATTCGAATACACCAAAATTCTAGATAAAATAACAACCCAAACATTACCGGACAAAAAGCATCGATGATTTTAGTGTAACAGTTGTTTAATACAAAAATGGCATAAAAGAGTAGTTCAAAAAGTGCCAGAAAAATATTCTGACATTTAAATGTTTTTGATTTTTTTTGAAATTTTGAGTTTTGAAAAAATAAGTTTTTTTTAACATCTATTAAAAAATAAGGCTAAAAGTGTATTTTGAATATCGCCGTGACTAGCAGAATACAAAACATACTCTAAAATTTCGAAGCGTTTCAATTAAGACTTATTGTTTTTAAAATATTCAAAATAAACTCTAAATAGATAAAAAAAAATTAAGAGAGTTAATTTTTTATCAGGTAAATGTCAGTTATTTCTTTTAAATAATAAGCAAGACTTACTGTTTGAAATGTATGAACTAAGCGCTAATATCACGTGACAAGTAGAATCTATTGTTTGAAATATATAACGGTAAAACCTACTGCAATATGACAATGAAGCTTACTTTTTGATTAATTTTTTAAAATTATGTAATAGTGAGACATATATTTTATTTAAAAATATAAAAATAATATGAAGTCAATATTTACATAATAATAACAAAAATAACAATATTTTTGTTATTAACAAAAAATAATAACAAAATATATGTAATATAAATGTTAGCAGTGGATTAATCAATTGTTATTAACATAATAAATAGGTTCAATTTTAAAACTATCTTGAAATAATTAAATTTGACATAGATCAATAAGTTAAGATAATTATAATAAATTATTAATTTAAGTTAATTTAATTAGTTCAGTGTAAATTTAAAAGTTATGTTAAATTTTTATATATATAATATATAATTAGTACAAGTATGTATATATTTTGTTGTTATTTTTTAACTAAAACTTAAAAGAAGAAATTCTCTTGAAAAATTTAAAACTAAAAGAATACTTTAAATAATATAAAATTTTTCTAAAATTTCTCTTATAGTTTTACCGAAACAGGATTCTAACCATGTTTACAACACCAGATCCTCTGTGCTAAAAATGGTGTTCTAACTCTGTTCCAGTCAAATTTAACCACAAACTTATGTGAACGCTAATATTGATGTTCCAACTCTGTTCCAGTCAATTTTAATCATATATTTATGTGAGTCTCATATAAATATATGAATGAGATTTAATTGAACAAGATATGAACTGATTAACTAAAACAGAGTATCTCTTCTAATGTTTACTCACTGGGAAGTATCATTACCCCTGTTTTGTATCTGACCATTGCTACAATTTCCGTTGACATTCTCACAGAAACTAAAAGAATTTGATTCCTTGTGTTGAATTAAACTAAAGGGTTAATTACCATTTGAAAATGCCAAAATCTCTGCCCACCTATATGGATGAACCAGCAAGTACAATTTGAATGGAACTCTGGAGTTCCTTGTTTTCACAAGAAGTGATGACCTTTTAGTGCAAAGACTTGGTCTGATCCTCTGTTTCAAGAGGTTGATCCTGACATGGAATTCTCTCTTTTAACTATTGAAGTAGTCTAAAAGGTTGTATCTAGGATTACAAAAGAATGCATCTAGTTGGTATATGACTAAGCAAGTTGTACCATGGAAACAGGATCATTACTTAAAACGTTTTGACACACATCTTTTTATTCTTTTCACAGCTCCAAAATCATGTGTTATTCATCATTAAATCAATAGCTTAGTGCATTCACAAACAAGGTAATACTCTAAAGTGATAATGTGTTGGGTTGATCGCGGAAAGGTAAAACAGCTCGAGTTTAATCTAATCTAAAGTTAATGATAAAACTAATTTTAATCAAAAATTAGGTCAAAATTTGATTAAAGCTTTAAATTGAGTCAAGTTTAGATGTGAATTTATAATTTGGTCTGAAATTAAAATAATGTTTTTTTGTTAAATTTAATAAAATGACATTATTTTATTTAATAAATGAAGCACTAGATTTTAGAGTCGAAGATAATATCATGTTTTCATTTCCATAGCATAGACTGATCCATCTCCATGGTCAAGAAGCTCATGCTGAAGATCAGAATCCAGAGAATGGTTTGGAATGAATTCTAAGTATAGTGTGAATCCTACTCCATATTAGCTGCTAAAGACTCTCGTCGTCTCTCTATCAGAGGATTATCCGGAGCTGCTTACTGAGGCAAATCTCATGCAACGTGCAACATGTGATTAACTCTTGTGGCCAAGATTCCATGGACATATTCCTGGAGGAAGAACACCGAAGATCACACTGAAATCTGTTTTTGTACGCTTTAAAACTTTCCAAGATGCTAAGATCGCAAAATGATTCTCCATAACTGGTGCGAGCTTGATCTGACAATGACAGGCATCTGGTTGCAACCAGTTTGAGAAAGGAATCTGATGATCATGGACAAAGTGGTGATGACGGCGATATTGCACAAAAAGGAAACATTTATTGTATTCCAATTAGATTTTTTTTCTTTCTTCTTTGGAATATACATTAGTTATCTCAGTTTTTGTTGAACTAATCCAAGGCCCTAAGACCCCATCAAGGACGAAGCCATGTTACAGGAGAGGGGGCCATGGCCCCCTTTTCAAATATTTTTTTTTTAAATTACTTATATAATTAAAATTTTTAAAATTACAAATATAAGTGGCCTCCCTTAAAAAAAATCCCTATCTTCTCTTCTCTTCAACTCTGCACGCACAGCCCTCCTTCGCCAGATTGAAAACGCCTCCACC
>JANITX010176698.1:0-12102 GCA_027564395.1 Erythroxylum ulei
ATAAAAATAAAACATTTGCTTATGTGAGAAGAGGAGTATTTCTGGAAGTTGCTTATATGTTTTGTCTCCGAGATAGGGACAAAAGTTTTTGTCCTTCCTTTTTTAGAGGAACAAAAAATTCTGTTCCTGTCATCCGGGGACGGTAGACAAAAAATTGGAGACAGCAACTAAACGTCATCGGAGGCAGGATTTTTACGTCTCGTCTTCTGTCCCCACTGACGGGGACAGGAACCAAACACTACATAAAAGCGATGGGCTCGTGTCGCTTTGAGGAAGAGCGTCTGGAGTAGGCGCTGCATCTTTCGCACTAGATAGTCTCCCACGTGTTTTTATTTATTTTTATACATGCTTTAAAGCCTTAATTTCAATTAAATTTTTTTATACAGATTAACTTGATTTATATTCCCAATAAAATTGAAAAAATGTTTTCTAATTATTTTCAAAGGATTGTTTTTTGGTAAATTAGAACTTTATAAAGAATAAAAAGTTATGTACACGCAACGCAAGAGATACCATAGATAGTCTCTTAACACGCAAAAAACAGAATAGCATGCATCTAACTGCCCTACCATGCAAGATAGACTTAACCAATATTCTACCAGAACAGAAGGTGACACGAACAAGCTAAAACCAAGTACCGCAAATACCCAGTTATACACTAAGCAATAACACAAAATTAAAAAAAACCCACATTATATCAGTATAAGCCCACAATACACTGGCTAAACCACAGTCTAATCAAGTAGTCGAGCTCGACATCATCAAAACCTGCTAATCTGCATTCAATGTCTCAATTAACTCCAACAGCAGCTTCACAACAAACCATTGTCTATCAAAGCTCCATGGGATTCAAATTGCGCCGTCGAAGCCCTTAAAAATGTTGCCATCCAAGAGGATTCTTCCATAGGTAAGTGAGGCCCCCTATTTGAACATTAATCTGCATCACAATGTTAATGCAAAATAGATCTAATTCAAAGGATAATTATTATTAGGAAAATTTTGGAAAATGTTTCTAAAAGTTGAATTATTAAATTAAATTAGTTAACAAATTAATAATTAAGAATCAAGCAAAGGTTTTAAACGATTTATTTCATAATTAGATTATGTTAGAAATTATAAATATAATGAAATTGTAATATTTTTTATGAGATGAAAACATTTTAAAATTTAAATCCCTCAATGAAATTGTAAGTACGCATTGAGGACATGATGATTAGCTTCCATTATTTCATGATAAAATGAATGAACGAACGCATAATCATATGGATTTAGAGACAGGGTTAGGAATAATATATATGATATATTTTGATAAAGATTTGTCACCTAACGGATCTAAAAGTCACATAAGATGTTATTGATAAAGTTGTTATCCGCCTGATTTAAATTTAGTTTGTTTGTTAAGCAAACTCAAGATCAATTGTTTTTAATAGGATCCTAGCCCACTTGGAAATTATTTGATAATTTCTTGGTTTAATAATAAGGACTATTATTTTGAATAAAATAGTGAGGGTAATCAAATATTTATTGAAGTCCTTATTTTATTTGATTTTTTAGTATAAACTAATACTTGCTTTTTTATGTCTTTTGGTTATTGAATCAGAAGATGAGTACCAATCTGACATTAAAGAGCATCATAGATGATAATAGGCTGACTGGACTAACTTCTTAGACTAGTTTTGAAACTTAAGAATTATCCTCAGGCAAGAAAATAAGTTGTATGTTCTTGATACTGTTGTTCCACTAAAGCCTAGTTCAGATGCGACTGATGAAGTTTGGAGTAGGGATGGCAAAGTCAACAGGCCAAGCCTTGGTAATGCAAAATGATGTCATTTTCCATAACATGATGTCATTTTGTTTTTTTAAAATAAAATTTTGATCAATTCATGGCCCATCTCGTCTTATTGCCGTCCCTGTTTGGGAGAAATATCAGGGTTATATATTGATGACGTTGAACAAGCTACACACGTGATGTTGGCTAATATGTCTCTAGAGCTTCAATGGCAACATAAGAACATGGATACTCTTGCTTTAATTCTACATCTTAAGGAGTTGTTTGGTGCACAAAGTAGGGTAGAGAGGTATCTTTTCTCCAGGGCATTATTTTAATGGAGGATAGAAAAAGTATCTTTAGAGAACGTACACGTGCTGAAGATGATTAGGTATATTGAAAAATTAGTCCAATTAGGTTTGTTATGGATCATGAATTGAGCATTGATTTAGTGCTGCAGTCTCTCAAATTGAGCTTTTACAGTTCATTATAAACTTCTATATGAATCAAAAGGTTATGTCATCGCCTGAACTGTTGAATATGCTTAAAACTACAGAGGGGCATCTTAAGAAGAAACCCAGTTTTGTTATTGTTGTGGATTCTTCAAAGAGAAAGAAAAACATCTTTAAGAAGAAGAAAAATAATAAGAAACATAGGGCTTTTGCTAAAGTAGTAAAGCCAAAAGGTGGTTTCAGAAAGAGAGCAATGATAAGGGCGTATGTTTTCACTACAGAGTTAATGGACATTGCATGAGGAACTACCCAGCTTAGCTTGCTATCCTGAAAGATAAGAAACTTAAGGAAGTTGTCTCTTCAGGTTTGTTTATGATTAAAATCAATCTTTCTACTTCTATTCTATATTCTTGGATATTAGATATTAGATATTAGATATTAGATATTAGATGTGGTTCTCATATATGTAATAATATGCAAATGTTATTACGGAGTAGATCATTGAAGAAAGGCGAAGTGGACCTATGAGTATGCAATGGAGCAAAAGTTCCTGTAATAGATGTAGGAATTTGTTGTATAGCTTTGCCTTCTGACCTAGAACTAGAACTAGATAATTGTCATTATGTTCCAGTTTTTACTAGAAACATCATTTCTATTTCTTATTTAGATTTGAATGGATTTTTCTTCATTATTAAAAATAAGAGTTGTTCTTTTTATAAAGATGATGTTTATTATGGATCTAGACTACTTAAAAATGGTTTATATAAGTTAGATCTTGAAAGGCCAATTCTTAACATAAATAATAGGAAAAGAAAGTTAAGTGATCAAAATCCATCTTATTTATGCATTATAGTTAGGTCATATTAACGAAACTAAAATCACAAAGTTACATAAAGAATGATATTTAGATCCTTTTGATTATGAATTATATGAAACTTATGAATCTTGTTTATTGAGAAAGATGACCAAACTATCCTTTACTGGAAAGGGAGAACGTGTCAGTAAGTTATTAAAGCTTGTACATTCAAACGTATGTGTGTTTATGTTTATTAGAGCTAAAAATGGATTATCATTTTTCATTACGTTCACAGATGATCATTCTAGGCATTTTATGTGTATTTAATGAATCAAAAGTGTGTATCTTTTAAAAAGTTCAAAGAATTTAAACTTAAGGTTGAGAAAAAAATTGGTACAAATATTAAGATACTTAGATCAGATCGAGGTGGTGAATACTTGGACCATAAGTTTCTTGGTTATTTAAAAGAAAATGAGATTATCTCACAATGGACTCATCTTAGAACTCTAAAACATAATGAAGTATCTGAGAGGAGAATTTGTGTTATATTAGATATGGTACATTCCATTATGAGTACAGTCCTTCCTGTCTCCTTTTGGGGATATGCTATTGAAATTGCTACTTACCTTCTAAATAGAGTTCCATCCAAATTGGTTAACAAGACATCATATGAGATATGGATTAGTAGAAGACCAAGTTTGTCACGTTTAAATATTTGGGGATGTGATACTTATATGAAGTGTGCAATATCTTATAAGCCTCAAGCTAAATTAGATAAATGTATATTTGTGGGTAACCAAAAGACAATATTAGATGTCAATTTTACTATCCTTTTGAGAAAAAGGTGTTTATCTCAAGACATGCTACATTCCTAGAAATAGAATTTATTCTCAAAGAAAGCACTGAGAGTAAGGTAGAACTTAGAGAAGTTTAAGAGCCATAAATTTCTATTTAGATGGAACAAGAACCTCAAATTGATACATATGATGTACAAGAGACAAATAGTCATATGAAACACTATTAGGATACATCTCCCCCCTAGATTAGATCTACATAGTGAAAAGGGGAAGGATAATGTATCAGTAATATATAATGAGCCTACTACTTTTAAAGAAGCAACGTCTAACATTGATTCTTTAAAATGGCATGAAGCCATGAGATTTGAAATGGAATCCATGTATACTAACCAAGTATGGACTTTGATGGATGCTCCTAATGGTATTGTACCTATTGGATGCAAGTGGATTTTTAAAAGAAAATTGATATAGATGGTAATGTACATATGTACAAAGCAAGGTTAATGACTAAAGGTTACAATAAAAAACAAAGAGTTGATTGTGATTAAACCTTTTTACTAGCATCTATGTTTAAATCTATAAGGATCTTATTGGTTAAAGCCACATATCACAATTATGAAATATGGCAGATAGATGTCAAAACAACATTTCTCAATGGGAATTTGTAGGAGGATGTGCATATGACACAACTTAAGGTTTTTGAATCCAAGAGATTTCCTAATCAAGTATGCAAGTTGCAAAAGTCTATTTATGGATTTAAGCAAGTGTCACAAAGTTAAAATATCCATTTTGATGAGTCAATCAAAGAGTTTGATTTTATAAAAAATATGAACAAACCATATGTCTATAAGAAGGTTAGTGGGAGTCCAATTGTTTTCCTACTGGTATATGTAGATGAAATAATGTTGATTGGAGATGACACACTAATGCTCCAGTATGTAAAGATTTGGTTATCCAAGAACTTCTCTATGAAGGATATGGGAGAAGCAACCTATATTTTGGGAATAAAGATCTATAGAAATAGAATAGATCAAAGAGGTTGCTTGGGTTATCCCAATCTATATACATAGAGAAAGTGTTAAAGGGGTTTAGCATGGATAATTCCAAGAGAGGATTCTTACCCATATTGTATGAGATTTCTCTCTCACAAGGTGTGTGGCCTAAGACACAAGAAGATAGAGCTAAAATGGATTGTGTTCAGTATGCTTCAGTGATTGAATCAATCATGTATGCGTTTATATATATTAGACTAGAAGTCTCATATGTTTTAAGTATAAAGAGCAAGTTTCAGGCCAATCTAGAAAAATATCTTAAAGTACTTAAGAAGGACTAAAGATATCTTCTTAGTCTATAGAGGAGCTGAACTAAGAGTTCAAAGGTATTTAATGCTAGTTTCCAATCAGATCTAGATGATAGTTGATCACAGTTAGGGTACATCTTCACTTTTATTGGTAGTGCGATTAGTTGGAAAAGTTCTAAATAGCTAACCATTGAAAATTCAATGGCTGAGGTAGAGTACATTTGAATATCAGAGGTGCAAAGGAAGCTGTTTGGATCAAGAAGTTCATCACTAAACTTGGAGTAGTTCCTAGTATTGTTGAGCCTTTAGTATTATACTGTGGCAACAAGATACCATTATATAGGCAAAAGAACCATGGTCTCATCTACAGTCCAAACATATACTAATGAATTTTCACTTGATCATGGCGATAATGGAAAGTTCCAACTGAAGAGAATTTTCTAGATCCTCTTACTAAGCCATTGTCTTTTAAGAGACACAATTGGCATATGGATGGATATGGAATTAGATACATAAGTGATTGACTTTAGTGTAAAAGGGAGATTGTTAGTTGATACCTTTGCAGTCAATCAATTAGTTGCAATTTGATGCATGACATTATTATTTAATTAATAAAAAATTATTTATCTTTATGTATTGTGTTAATTACAGTTGATGTTTTGATATTAATGGCAAAATCCTTAGAATAGTTACTATGTAATTGAAATTATGATTAGATCATAATTATGAGATTCAATTTTCATTTATGTATCATTCCCAAATTGTTCCTAGTTGTAGTTTCATCAAAGACATGATATTAATGAAATGGTAAAACTTCTACACATCATGTTTCTTTCTTATGAAAAAAGTAATTGATCTAAAAAATTAAAATATGGAGATACTTAAACTAATGCGTGGTATTTATTAGAGAATAAGTTCACTAAACTAACTTGACTATAAGGATCCCAAATGGAATATTACTTATGTGTTTGTGGATTTCCTCATAATGATGGTTATATAATTGATCCTTAGACTTGGGATTACTAAGGTATCTCATATGGGAATTACTATGTTTTGATGTTAATTATGAACTGTCCTAGGATAATTCAGTTGGTAGTACTTGGATGCAGTATGAACCATATGAAAATAGTTGAGGAAGTCAATAAATAATTCATCACTCTAAAGTAATTAGAGAGAATGTTCTACTGTTATTGATTAATGGTGATTTATGGAATTCTTTAGTAAGAGTAAATGAAAATTTGAAAAGATGCTTTCAAATATCAATTATAAATCAATTACTAATTGACAATAACGAATATGATCTGATACAAAAGAATGGATACTATATTCTTACTCTATCCATTTGAAACATTAGATGATGAAAAAATTAAATTATACATTATAACCATGAATGGATAGGTTAAGTCAAACTACTTTGATGTTCCATATATTTAGGTGATCATGACATGTTGATAAATGTTAATCTTGATCTATGATTATAAACTGTTTAATTAGAGAACTAGGGATAAATTTAAAAGAGTTTTAGTTTATCTAATTTTAATTATAAATTAGAATTAGAATTATAACCATTACTAATATATGAAGAACTTAATAGATCACACATAAAGAACAATTTATTAAAGAAAAGTCAATTTCAATTAAGTTGGACATAATTATAAAGTTTGAGAAACTTTCAGATCAAATATGAGATATTTGATTTTATTAAAATTAAATTAATTCTAAATAGAGTTTGACTTTAATTATATTTGAGGTATTTAATTTTAATAGAAATTAGAAACCCTGATTTTATTTCTATAAATAGGAATAAGCATAAGGGAGCTGGCACTTCTACTTAATTCCTTTTAAGAGTTGAGAAATTACTTTGTGGATACTGTTAGAGATTGGACGCGTGAACAACTCGTGATTAACACATCAAAAAGATTTCCACGAGAAAATTAAATCAAGTACAATTTTAAATTTTATTATTCGAGTTATTCAATTATCAAGATCTGGTCGAAAATCGTAAAATTTTATTTTTCACTACGTCTGTGATTCGATCACGGTTGGTTTCTGATAAGAGAAATTGTCGACGAGGAAGATACACCTATATCTTGAAGTAGTCATATCACAACTAGAGGAGTTTAGAGGTAGTATCAATAAGAGCTCTCTATTCAACTTCTATAGTGGATCAAGAGACAATTGTTTGTATTTCACTATGCCACAAAATGAGAGATACTCCTAAAAAGAAACAATAACTATTGGTAGATTGACGGTTCATTATCTATGCAACCCAATCATCATCAGAATGGGTAGCTCCAATGGGAAATAGTAGTGGAAAAGAAGGTCGTGAAATAGATTACCTTAGTTATACCTTAATTTATGAAGAACAATAGAGAAGTGAGTAGTATGAGGTGCAGACATGAATTAACTCATAATGTGAACAGTATGCGCAATATCTAGTCGAGAACAGTAAGATAGATAAGGTTCCCTACTAATTGATGATAAAGTGTACCATCACTAAGTAGATTCCCATCAAAAGCAAAAATGAGCTCAATGGAGTCAAGTAGAGTGCTAGTAGTATTTGTATCTGTGTTGCCAACTCGAGAGATAAGATCAGTAGCATGCCTTTCTTTTGACAAATTGTATCCAGATTCATTAGAGGATGCCAAAACCCAAAAACAATTTAGGGTACCTAAGTCTTTCATCTCAAACTGTTGATGAAGAACGAACTTAAGGGTAGAGATATCTTATATGCCATTACTAGTTATTATCATATCATCCACATAAAAAAGGAGAAGATTGTACCTTTAAACTATTTTTTAAAGAAACATGGTATGATCATAAGAGTTGGACTGGAAACTACGATGTGCAATAAAGGAACTAAAATTTTTAAACTAGTCTTAAGGAGCTTATTATAAAGCTTTGTAGAGACGCAAACGTTATTAGGAGGATGATCATACTTTGAAGGAGTTTGCATATACACTTCTTCTATGAGATCTCTATTAAGAAAGGCATTTTTTACATCAATTTGAAATAAATTCCATCTTTTACTAGTAGCAACAATAATGAGACTGTGAATTGAGGTTAATCTGGCTACAGAAGCGAAGGTCTCCTCGTAATCATTGCCATATCCCTAAGTGAAACCTCTATCAACAAGGTGGACTTTATATGTTTGTATAGATCCATCCACTCGAATCTTAATTTTATAGACCCATTTGCTACCAACAAGTGACTTATCAGTAAGTCAACCAAGTCCTAAGTATTTGTACGTATAAGTGCCTGTAACTCTTTTGTCATTGCTTATAATTGGCCTCACAGTAGGTACGGGGTTCATATAGAGAGACAACATTATAATAAATATAGAAATCATAAAGAGAGACAGAAGGTTGACTTACATGATTAGTACGATGAAGCATTAGTGGTGGAGAGAGAGGTTTTAACGAGGGATGATCATTTAAAGGATTTAGTGGATCCATAGTTGGAGAAGATGCAGTAGGAGCAAGTGTTGATTGAATCAAGTTGGATAAGCTATTGGAAGAATCTCTAAAAGAAATGTCAAGTAAAAAAGATATGGGAGAATCAGACAATAACAAGAGGGTTATTGACTCAAAACTTTGAAAGAATAAAAATCATCTTATATTTCAAAACGGTTACTTGACGAGAGATATGTTGTCTTTGTGATAAGGGATCACTACATCTATACTATTTATATTCTATTTCATATCCTAAGAAATAACATATTCATACTCATAGTTCTAGTTTGGTGTACTCATGAGGTTATAAGATAATAAAACAAGCACAGCTAAGAACTTTGAGAGTTTGATATTTAGGTGTACAATTAATCAGATGTTCAGATAAAGAGATGTTGCCAATTACAGAAGAAGTGATACAATTTATAATATATATAGAAGTAAACGATGCTTCTCCCTAAAAGATTTCTATATAATAAGAAGATATAAAGAGAGCTTAAAACAGTATCGAGGACATGTATATATTTTCATTTTGCTCAACCATTTTGTTGAAACTCATAATGTCATGAGTAAAACTATAAGTACATAATATCTGAAACTACTTATAATATCTTAAGGAGAATGATTCATGAAACACAAATATAGCGTTCAGTTTAACAGAGCCCAAAGAACTACCAAAAATTAAAGATCCTAATCTAATAAGAGAAATATGACCGAGGAGAGAATGTCAAAGATGAGAAGTCACAACCCTGGCATCACTTTTAGATGGAAAATGGAGGAAAGAAAGTTCAAACAACCGCCTAACCTTACGTCATGTCCTCAGGATCTCAAGCATCTGTAAATCCTGCACAGTACAACCATGACTTAAAAAAGATAAGTTAACACCAAGTTCACATAATTAACTAACAAAAATGACATTTAAAAATAGTTTAGGAAAAAAGAATCAAGCAAAGCTAATTTACTTGTTTAAGCAATGCCTATATTTTGAAAATGCATAGTGGAATTGTTAGTAGTATGATCAATATGTGAAATAAATGGTGTTTGTGGAAATGTAAGAATAGAGGAATTATAGGTCATTTAACTGCAGTAGGCAGAATCAAAGTACCATGATGATGTAGTACCTGATGTAATAAACAAGGCAGCTGAAAAGACAATATCATAACTGGGCTAAACTTGTTAGAGAAGAGTATGAAGAAATGTTAAAGAGAATTCGGGAGAAGTACTCCCTAGAGGAACCTCTATAACAGTAATAACAACAGTAGAAGGAGATGTGATGGCCAGGTTTTATATAATAGCAACAAGATCTCTTATCAAATTTCTTGGCTAAGTTTTGAGAACTCTAAGAGAATGAGGTCTGAGTGGCTAGAACAACATTAGTAGATGGGATAGATTTTTCTATACGAAGTGCATTAAGTTGATTTTCATCTATAGTCCTTGATCATAGTGTCAAGAGTTGGCAAGGAACCTCGATGGAAAAGAGAGATGCGGATGGACTCAAATTCCTTTCGAATAGTCATCAATAAATGTCAAAGATATTGATGATTGTGGAGATTTGAACAGATGGTGGTTGTAGGAGGACTGGGCTATGTAGGATCTCCAAATTCTATTTAATCCCAAATTTCTTATAGTTCTGACACATAGCTATAAATTGTTTGGCTAGGTTATTGTTGCATTTGATGAAGTCTTCGATAAAGCTAAAATTGATTAACATCATCAAATATAGATTAACGATTCTTTAAAAATTCCCATACCTCCTTAGTTATGCCAAAATGCTAAAAATCAAGTTTGATAACTTTAACACGTGTATTTATAAATCATGTTAGGATTTGATGATTCATTCCATCCTAATAAATCAGACACCCTATGAATTTCTCCTCTTCTTCATCTACCATTTTAGTTGACTTTTGTATTTTTCTAATAAAAATTTGCCATAAGAGCCTCCCTTTAAGAAGAATGCACATTTCTTAGCCCATAAATTATAGTTTGATCTATTAACTGTAAAATTGATAGGGTTTAGATTGTATTGATGGAGTTTGAAGTTATCTATAATGAAGAAAAGGTAATAAAATTGTGGAAACTTATTTGCAGAGTTCAAATTTAATCAATCTAAACTTAAAAATGGATTCAAAATATCAAAAGGCCTTAAGAATCTTTCTAATATGTAAAGAAATTAAAGAAGAAGGGTCAAACAGTATGTTCAAAGTTGTGGTCAACTTTTTTAGAATGAACCAAACCTAACCGAGCTAGTAAGGGATAGATTTGACACGTGGACAAGTGGTGCAAAGATACATAGTAGAATGAGCATGATGTTGACATAGAAAATAGAAGCTGATGTGTCACCAATAGGTAAGGATACGTGGTAGAATGAGCATGATGTTAACATGGAAAATAAAAGCTGATGTGGCACTAATAGGCTGACATTGACTAATGATATGGCATAGAGTAAGATGATGATGTGGCCATAAATATGACCTAGTTTGTTGACGTGGTACTTGTGTGGCTCATAATGTCACCAAAGAGAGATGATTTAGAGTGATCATAAATTAGAGCTTAAATGGTGTTGTTTTGATGTGTCCAAAATGATGTCGTTTAACTTTTATTCTTCCACCTAATGCTTCTAGCTAGAGCTTTGTAGGTGCTCCGAGAAGTGCACGATAATGCGTGAGAGAGGTTTTGGTAGCGTTATTTGCATAATTGTGTTCTACTCGAGTAGGGGAATAATTTGGTGCATGACAAATTGTTTTTGGAATGGAATGAACCCATAATATGATGACAAAAGGCTGCGAGAGAAATTTTGAACGAAACTCTTTGAATTTTTTAATCCTTTTTAGAAATGACAATGGCCCGACGGGCCAAGGGGGTTGGACCAAGGTAGCCTTGGCTTGAGCGCAACCTATGACCCAGTCGGGCTAATCAATGGCTGCCTGTGGCCCGGCCAACCTGGATGGCTGTCCTAATCCTTTTTACAAAAGAAGCTCCAATGCCATAAATAAATAGACAATAGAAAAAGAATGTTGAAGGAAATTATGTAGTTTAGCGTGTCTATCAAATGTACAAACAGAGGTATTTAGTATTTACATATAATTAACCTAATTAAATAAAAATGAGATACGTAATTATATACTATCTATTTACACAATCATATCAATTAGTTAACCATTAGAAGCTAGAATTAAGGACTAGAATCAAGGATAAGATTACATAAGATTACTGTTAACAGGTCCAAAGAAACTGATTTTTCTAGCCATGTCTTTCCAAAGTTGCTTCTGTTTGCCCGAAGTGCATGA
This sequence comes from Erythroxylum ulei, assembly GCA_027564395.1. Lineage (NCBI taxonomy): Eukaryota > Viridiplantae > Streptophyta > Magnoliopsida > Malpighiales > Erythroxylaceae > Erythroxylum > Erythroxylum ulei. The sequence goes on from JANITX010176698.1 coordinate 11,850, forward strand.
ATTCTCTAATTAGCTAGAATGTGGTTTATCATGTTCATTGGGAATCAAGCGACTTCTTCGTTCTCCCCCTTATTTTAGGTACAGATAAACAATAATTTTGACATAAGATCAATGTTTTAAAAACCGGACCGGACATCGAATCGGTCGAAGGAAAGGTTTAAGGTTTAGAGGTTCAACCGGTAGTGAACCGCTATCAAACCGGAATATAATAAATAAGATGAAAATTTTATAAGAATAAATAAAAATAAAATAT
>JANITX010176704.1:0-12102 GCA_027564395.1 Erythroxylum ulei
CTATAATTATTGAAGATTAAGTTAATTTTAATTTTATTTATTAATTTTTAAAATTGATACTTGATTTGAACTATCATACCTTTTGTATAATTTGGATATACAATTGTGTTAGAAGTTAATTGTTTTAAACATTTTTAATATCCCATAATAAATGTGTGTGAATAAGTGAGCATTAAGTAAATTCACACAATTGACTTCAATCCAAGTAAAAAAAATTGAAGCTAAGGAGTTGTGCTAATAGCCATTTAAAATGGTGACCTAATTGAGTAATCACGAATATTCATGACAAGGTGTTTACTCTTGCATTAAAAGGTTATATGACTTGTCAAACAAGTCTCTAAATGCTCCTTTATGTTATTTTGAAGTCATCATTCTACTTTTCTATCAATAAAGGTTATGAAAATATTTAGAAATTGAAGCATCTTCTTATGTATGATTATGCATTATATTTAATTTTCTTGATTGAGTTAATAATTGAGGAATTATGGAGTTGAATTAAATTTATTTGTGACTTGATACAAGTAGCTAAATGACTAATAAATTGATGAACTTTGTAATTTAATGATAATGGAGAGTCTTATTTGATATGATTGATTAGTTAAATTCTTTCTTGGAGTTACTCTTTATTTTAGTTAAGAGTGATGAAATTAATTTACTTAAATTTGCTTAAATGTGGGGAATTCAACAAGTGATAAATAAAATTTGGTCTTAGCTTGATTTTAAGAATATTTTTCTTGTGTTTGAATTATTTTCATATTATATGATTCTCGATATGTCTTATATCTTATTTATACGTCTTATTTTAGTTTCCTAATAAAGAAGGAACAAATTTTGGAGCTCTGGACATCTTTCGTGAGCATGGAGAAAACATCTTATTAACTTGGTTGTCAATTCTATCAATATGTATTGAGTAGCCCACTTAGCTTGTCTAAGATCAGTATTGAAAGGTATAGACAGTATGTTCAGCAACTTCTTATGGACTAGCATCAAAGAGAAAAGTTACAAAACTATGGTGAAATGTAAATAAACCAGTACACCTAGGAATTGAGGTGGTTTGGGGATTTATTTCATTAAAACTATGAACTCAATCTTGCTCACAAAAAGGCTTTGGAGACTAATAGAGTACAAGGGATCTTTATGGTGCAGATGGATACATAGCTACTTCGTCAAGAACTGGAATATCTGGGCAATAGAATGTTCACACTTTCCCTCTACTACTTTTAAAGTCATTCTAAAGATGAGGGATATGCACAAAACTGACTTCATTATGCTAATAGGTAATAGGAGGTCCATCAATTTTTGGTATGATAACTGGCTTTTTGTAGGACCATTAATTAATTCCAACATAGCTAACTCCCTAAAGAGTTCAATTCCTTTAGAAGCCTCAATTGCTACAGCATTATAAAGAAAGGAAAAATTTTGGAACTCAACACTTCCCAACTCTCAAGCTAATGAAATCCATAGAACTTACTGCACCACTGAAACATATAAATACATTTGAAGACACTCATATGATGGTAAATATTTGAATTCCTCTTACAATAAGTTATTTTTCAAACAACTTCCTAAGCTGCCATATGAATGTACATGACTTAAACGTGGTCCTATATTTGTGACTTTAGACCCATGTTCCTATGATGAACCCTTAAATATGCAATTAAGGAATTACTAAGCCAACATAAGTGTAAAATTAACCAATGTTGTAAAACTATATTGTTGGTGATTTTTATATAAGTTAGGGATTTTTGTAGTTGTGAAGAATATGGGTCCAGTACAAGTCTTTATGAACCTATTTTGGGCAAGATTCTTTAAATGTTTTTAAGATTTTATAAAAGTAAAAGGAGTTTTTAGGTAATTAAACAAAGAAGGGAAAGTAAAAATTAGTCAAAAGAAATCTCAATAGAGAGTCTTGATATAAGAATGAAGCAACTTTTATGTAAAGAAAAGATCTTTTTTAAGACTTAATTTAGAACATCAAGATTTCGAAAAGCAAAAGAATGTTTTATTTTATCTTGTTCTCTTTCTTAGTTATTATTGCCTTTTTCTAATCTTAGTATAAACTATATTAGGATATATTTAAATAGGATGAACCCAAGAATTGTTGTTTTCTTTTTAAGTCTTTGATTTTAATGAATGCCTAAGTTTTATTATAAATTATTCATAATTATTTATTGTGATTGAATTGAAATACGTTAGCAATTTGATTTAGGGATTTAAAAGTTGTATATATAAATAGACCATTACATGAATAATAAGATTTGCATGGAATCCTGGACGTAAACCTTATAAATCTTTTGGGTTAAATTTAAATCTATTAAGAGAATTCATAGAGTGAATTAATTCTCTGTTAGGTAGGTTTTAATTAGAAAGAGATTTCAATCAATTAACTTAAGGATAAGGCTATATTTCTTAAGAAATTATATGGTTGTAACTTTGGAGTTTCCATGGGTCTAAAAAACTAGGGCTAATCATTTAATCAAGATAAATTCAAGCATAGAAAGGTTCTAGAGAGATTCTACATCTAGATCTTGATTATCACTTTCTCGCTGCATTGTTTCTTGTTGCTTTAATTTATATTTAGATTATTAATTTTATTTTAGTTAATATTTTTATTTTAATTTAGTTATTCCTTTTTTAGATTAGATAATAAAAATATGGTTAGTATTAGGACTTATAGTCCTTATAGGTTCAATACTTATATTTACAAGGCTATGTGATTGACTTTTTCTAAGTTAGTCAATATTGAATTAACTGCAAGTGCACAGAGTAGTTGTAGCAAGTGCTGGCAAGTACGAGTCAATCCCACAAAGATGATGCATACTAGTAATGATCATTATCCTATTATCTAGTCTACAAAATTGTTTTTGATTTTTTAATAAAAGAGAATAAAACTAAAGCAAGTAAAATAAAATAAACAACAATATTAAATAGAGAATTAAAAAATTACGTAAAAAATTATTGATATAAAAAATATATCTATGCCTCGAATCCCCCTAAACTCTTAACAAATTAATCTTTTATTTTGCATTGCTTTATTGATTTATTGGAATGTGGAGATTCCTATAGTATGCTAATAGTTGACCTTGAGTTTACTAATAACTAATCCAAAGATTTTCAACTGAATTAATCAAGTTAAAGTTTATAGGATTGCTTTATCGATATGTGAATCCCTCTATTAGGTTTGACCCTAATCCAGAAGATTTATGTAATCCTATCTCTAGGGTTGCAATTAACTCCTTCCAATTACGGTAGATCTATTCATCAATAGGATATCTCAATCTCTATGCGTGAAATCAGATTGTGAGCTAATATTCTGAGGTCTCTTCGAACATATGTAAAACACCTAATCCAACCAAAGTATTAACATAAGGTTTATATAACCTAAATACTAACAAGATTTTTTGTTATACATTATTAAACATGAAATCAAACATAAATAGAAAAAAAATGAATTGAAAACAATGAGTTCATATTTCTAAATCTCCCTGATTGTTTTCTATCAAATATTCTTGCGATGTAAAGGTTTTATCTTGTATTTTGATGGATTTTTCAATGATTTCTTCATGTTTTCCACTTCTTTGAACTAAAACCGCACCTTGAGAACGATCTCTATGTCCTGAATCACCTTCTAAAGTTTACTCCTTTCATAAGCCTCCAAAATGTCCTTTGAAAACAATTTTTAGGGTTATGGGAGATGCACGAGCTGATGCACAACCGTGCATCAATCTGTGCTTTGTCAAAATCTCTAGAATTTGCAATTCTGCACGACCTATTGTACAATTGTGCATCACTCTTGTGTTTAGAATCTTCATTTTATTTCTTATTTTCTTCCAAATTCTTATCCTTTAATTCATGAAGGCAATTATACCCTATAACACACCTGGAGTTTCGACTCACTCTCTCGATTTATTATCGAAGTATTAACATACCCAAATAGCAAAACACAAGAATATTGTATTTAAATTGATAACAATCAAGTCACAAAATAACTCAAGTACAAATCCTAATATGAAAATTAAAACATTCCAAATATGAATAGCATCTTCAAATCCAGTTTACGAATCAAGTTTAACGAAAATAAACAAAGGAAAGTAAGAAAAACTTGATTTCTATTGAATTTAGAAATTTCGAACTCTCTCAAATGCTCTTCTTGATTCTCCTTGTTTGATACCAATTTGGTAAAATGGAGGTTAGCTTTTTTTTATTGCTTATGTTCTTTTATAATAATGGTGGGTGGGTCTTAGGGTTGATTCTAGGGCTTACCCACATTATTTGGTTCCAAAATTGCCCCCTAACATCAAAACATATGAGAAATCTCATGTTTGGCAAGTGTTTATCACGATTGTGACACTAGAGAAAACTATTTGTCACGGTTGTGGCATTGGATGCACGATTGTGACCCTGGAGAAGAACTATATACCACGATTATGATATTGTATGCACAATTGTGACCCTGCATTGTAGCCCATACATGTTCCAACTTCCTCCATTCTTCACTTTTCTGGTTTCAATCACTAACAAACATCAAAACACCTCAAGAACACAAGATTAAGATCCAAAATCATGCTCTAAACCACATAACACTTAAAACATAAAAAAACAATCAAATTAACATAATTCTAAGCCTAAACATGCAATAATCATGTAGTAAACACCTATGAACACACTAAAACACATATCAAAACATAATATAAACTACACCTATCAGTCATTATGTAAAGTTGGTAGTAGAAGGTTGTGAGAATGGAATCTTCCAAATACAAAATTTAAAAGCATATTGAAAGGATAAATCTTTAATTTTTATGTAAATTATACTACAAAATAAGTTCCAATAATTTGTGTTAATTAACAAGACATTTCTATAATTTTGTGTTTATTTTTTAAAAGGAATGGTAGATGCTATGATTTTCTTACAAACAATTGGGGATTTTTGGTGATAGGGCTAGAGTGGAATTTCCATTTACTAACCTACCAAAATTCTCTTTAATGTTACACCTAAATCTTCCAATGGAATAATAAAATCATTGACTCATTACTGCCTTCATTTATGTGACATTTTAATAAGACTATATTTTAACTTATCACTACCTCCTTTCTAGATAAATATTTTTCTCATTAATGAAGTATGATAATATTGGTTTATATACTTATATCTACCTAATAAAGCCTTAATTATTTGATTATATGAATTTATTTGGATAAAATAATATAGAATTTTGTCTTCTAAACTTTCCTCTTTAGTTGTCATAATAACATTTTGTCTTTACCACATCTAGCTTCCTACTCCATATTATAATATTTTGCTACCAATTATTTAGACCAATCACAAATGTATGTTACTAAACCTAGTGACAATGCAAAATTTTTTGTATAAACATTGTTAATTAGTTTCTAATACTTAATGTTGATCAATGCCAGTAAATTAACAAGCTTTTCACCTTTTTTGGATAGTGCATAATGACTAAAAATATGTTATCTAGGTAAGATACAATTTCAAAATCAATTTTTTTTTCATACAATATATTGATTTTGTTATTGAACTTGTGTATGCCTTGATGAGACTTTATGCATATATATTAAAGTCTTTTTTATGATTGTAGTATATTACTTTGAGTCAAGGTAGTGATTTGAGTTCTATGGTTTAATTATTCTTTTTAGCTAAATGAAAGGATGTTTTCCTATTTCCTAAGTATTTCAATAATAGATGTACTTGTGGATTTGTGTTTTTTAACAACAATTAAGGGGATACGAGATCATCTAGAACAGAAAATTATTTTTATACAGGGGAAGAAAGGATAGATTTCCATTTGTCAGAACAAGGTAAATAGTGGTTCAATGATACGTTTTACCTTATTAGGTGATTTGTAATCTGGGTTTTCTCGGATACATTATATCTTATAAGGTGAGGTATTATCTAATTATATGTTGAAAATGTTAAGATAAATATGAAATCTCCATTTTGTTTTCAGAGTAAAACTTGTCGCTTGCATGTATGTAACATAACTGGTTTTATCTTTCTAAGCTTTTAAACATCTTTATTCTACTAAAAATATTATGTTACTTAAATTTATTTTCTTGCAATGATAGACCCCAAAACGGAGCTTTAGTTTTGGAATGTGGAACTTTCATATTTGCCCTTATCATATCCTATAAAGGAGGACAATTGTACAACTTGGTGATAAAGTAGATTGTTTGACCATGTTGCAATTTATGTTCCCAAAAAGGGACTTAGCCTATCGAGAGACTTTAGAATTCAATTACCAATTTTCTTATGATGCTTTTAGTGATGGAATTATAGACTTCAGAAGTGAGATGTACATCATCAATATGACCAACTTAGTTGATAATAATGACAATCAAATTATATAAGTATTTACAAACAACATTGAATCCCTTATTGAGACATAACAAATGATGCTTAGGGGGGTTGTGGTAGTTGATGGTCATTTTGTTGCTTATGAGGTTGGGGAGGTTTAACAGAATAATTATGATGTTAGAGAGGGTGAACATACTGATTGTGTTGTTGAAGAGGGTGAACATATTGATTGTGCTATTAGAGAGGGTGAACAAATTGATTATACTACTAAAGAAGGATAATAGGCTACTTTTATAGAGAGTGAATAACCTAATTGTGCTACTGGAATAGGAAAAAGTTCCATGTATGGTTCCGATAAGGCTCATTTAGCCTTAAATGAAGTATATAAAAGTGACAGATGATCCAACTTATCACAGTAAGATATAATCACATATTGAGTTTATTGATTCTAGCTTATTTAATTATGAGTGCATATTTGATGATGTGGTTGATAAAGAGGCTACTAAAGAAGTTAACAAGTTTTTTTATAATGGTTCACAAGATTTATGAATGAATAATATTATATAAATGTAGGCATATTCATCATATAGAGATTTAGGTGAGCGTAGGAGTATAAATGGTAGTTGAGATAAAGTATGAAGAAGGCCTAGGTTCCCATAATATAAAGCAAAAATTGATATAATAGGGCCAACTAATTTAAAGCTTAACATGTTATTTAAAAAAGTAAATGTATTTAGATGAACTCTAGTTCAATATGTTATTGATAAGGGCTTTGATTAATTATTTGTGAAGAATGAGAAACTAGAGTAACTTCTTCAAAACGGGTTGTGGGTGGAGAATATGTACTTTTGAAACATAATATGGTTTTGCATTTCAAATTAAGACATATTAGTCCATCTATAAGTGTGGTCAAGAATACAAGAACAAAAAATATAAGGTGCTTTGGATTGCAAAGCAGTGCTTATATATTTTAGAGACAACCTTATATAAGATATTACTGGGCTTGAGAGTGCACTTTTAAAAGACATCAATGTTGAGATTACAAACAAGAATGCATATAAGGTAAAGAACTTTGGATTAGAGATATTGATGGATGAGGAGGGAAAGTATTTGAGAAATTAAGGAAGATGAATTAATTATATTGAAGTACAACTTAGGTAGTTCTTTTATAATCAAGTATATAAAAGGATTATTTGATTCCATATACAAATGCTTAAATATTTGTAAAATGGGCTCTTTGTCATTTGTAGGTCTTGGTTTTGTGTTGTTGTTTGGAATATTGTTAGAATTACATAATTATTTACTACATGTGGAATGAGTATGATCTCTAATGGATGATGTGTTTACTAAACCCCTAGGATGGTATATAAGTTAGAAACCCATGATGCAGCTCCTATGATGCTTATCAATGAAATGTTCCACGAGCCTAGGAGTCATACCGAGAAGACCCTTTCTCGATTTATGTGGTCTAATAATTACACGTACTATAGTGTTTATTTGAATTCAAACTTAGTATATGAACTTGTATTGATTAATCGAGAACTAGTAATATAAGAAATTCACGTATAATTATGGATGATGAGAAACATAATAAACCTCCTAGGCTGGTATATAAGCTAGAAACCTATGATGTAGCTCTTATAAGGTTTATCGGTGAAATATTCCACGAACCTAGGAATTACAGCGAACCCTTTCTCGATTCATGTGGTCTAACAATGCTATATACTATAATGTTTGTTTGAATTCAAACTTAGTATATGAACTTGTATTGATTAATTAAGAACTAGTATCATAAGAAATTTACGTATAATTATGGATGATCAAAGGCATAATAAACCCCTAGATGATATATAGGATGGAAACATATTATACAACTCCTATGAGGCTAATCTGTGAAATATTCCATGAGCCTAGAAGTCATAGCGAGAACACCCTTTCTCGATTTATGTGGTCAAACAATGCCATGTACCATTTTGTATATCAACTTGTATTGATTTATTATTATGTTATATAGTACAAGAATTGCATTTAGTAATTCAATTATTTACTTTTTAATTGTATAGCTAGATGGACAAAAGTTGGATGTCTCATCGAAAATGGTCCACTAAATACTTAGAAGGAGTTAAGATTTTCATGCAATTTGTAAAAGATCAAATGGGTGTTGAATGTTGTATTCGTTCTCCATGTATAGATTGCTTAAATGTCAACATTCAAAGTCAAGATAATTGAAGGTAATAAAAGTATTGTTTATATTGTTTTAAATATATTATTGATATTTGAATTATGTTAATGCATAGAAAAGCATGGTAATATTTGAAGGTGATCTTTGGAGTAATAATATGAATACAAATAAGTATACACTTGGTCGTGTATATACTAGCACAGCCGTGTAAAAAGATACACAACCGTTTGAGATCATAAATACAGTCATATTCATTTTTCCCTTAATTGTAAGTTACCTTTATATTTAATACTTCATATATGCAAGAGTTCCCCATAATTAAGGTCTTCTGGAACAAATTTGGATATGCATTCCTATGATCACCAAAATTGTGCTTCATTAGGATATGACTAGCAACTACATGTGAATAAACCATATTGTTAAATTCTTCATGACTAGCTAAGTGAAATAGATTATATTAGCTATGACTGAGATATCATTCCAAAGCAGCTTTCTTTAGGACAATATGTTATAAGCATATACAAAAAGAATGTAACATTAATGTTGTGTTTGGTAAAGTTAATATTGAGATAAATGACTTATGTTAATGCACATTGTTGATGTTTGAGTTATGTTAATGTATATTGTTGATTTTTGAGTTATAGGTATCCAATATTATGGCACTTGGTAGAAACAAAGGGAAGAAGGTGACAAGTATCAAAATTATTCCTCCCCCATAACAACAAGATCAATATAATCCTAGCCAACAACAATAATCAACTTCATCCACCAATAAAGTCAGTCAACAACAACCTTCACCTGTCTCAACTAGTATTGAGGGATCTGCAGGTTTGTTAATCTTTAACACCTACAAATAGATGTATGTTCAAATATATATTTACATGTTTAATACGTATTTTCCTATTAGTATTCCTTTGTCGTTAGGTTCCAAAACTACCATCAAAAAAAGAGGTAGAGGTAGAAGTAAAGGTTGTGAGTTGCAACAAATGAATGTTGCAACGAACAACAAGTTGTCTATACGTATTGATACCTCACAAGGTCGTCCTGTAGATATGATTCAATCAATAAAATTGTCTAGTGAGTTGGGAAAATTGTCAGGACTAAATTGCCTTTCTTAAAGCATGCCAAGCAATTGAAGGATGATAACTTGCTAGAGAATGCTTTGGACAAAGTTTCGGTAAATTTTCAATTTATTTAATTATATGTAATAATATTTTACTTATTTAAAGATTAATTTCACTTTTATTTGTTGTTCATAGATAAAGCTGAATATTATCGATATCGACAATCCTAATGATTAAGTTATGTGACTTCATTATTGAAACAAATGATTGGGGATCATTGTTATCGACTCCATCAATATTACAAATCTTTTCCTTCAGAAGAGGAGGCAAGGAGACATGTTCCTAAACATATGTCTCCAAAAAATTGGATCAATATGTGTAATTATTGGGCCTCTACCAACGTTAAATTTTATTTTCTTTCTGTTGGCTCCTAAATTTTTTTCTATTTATTTATTTATTAAGCATGATTTAAATTAATTATGAGGTTTTAATGGATTAAATATTTTGGAGTTAATTAGTATGTAAATGTTAGTAGGATTTTGTTGCATAGGTTAATTGAATTAAGATGGTAAGATTGTATAAGGGCATTTTTGGTAGTTCACTTAAGGATGAAAGACCATAAGCATATAAGTAAAGGCAAAATGGACAATTTGGACTCATTAAAGGTATTAAGGGAAGAAAAGAGTGTCTTGCATTATTGAAGGAGAAGAAAACGAAAATAGAAGGGAGAAAGTCTCGTTGGAGAGAAAAGAAAGGAGAGAAAGAAGAGCAAGCTAGGTTTCCATTTTTCTTAGCCTTTAAGAGAGATTTTGAGATTGTTCAAGAAGAGAAAAAGGTAGAGGAAGAAAAAAGCTTTTACTAGATCCAAGAAACTCTTCATTTAGTGAAGATTCAAGGTAAGGTCTTACTTAATCTTTGGATTTTTGGAAGGGTTTTAGTTCAAAAAACTTAGGAAATGCATGGGTTTAATCTTTCTAGGATCAATTTTATGCATATGTTTCTTTGGGTCCTCAAATTGGAATTCCTATTGAATTGGGAATTTTATCAATGTTAAGGGAATCAAGAGAGGCAAGAGGAGCAAAAGGAGAGGCATCTTTGAGCAAGTCTTCAAGTAAGGAATTCAAGGTGGGTTTCATGTTTATAATTGAGTAATGAGCCATTAATATTTTCTTTTTCAATTCAATAGAAAATAAAATGATTTCAATTACTTCATAAATTTTGCATTTATTGCTTTTGAATGATTTGAGAAATTTTTATATGTCTAGTATAGGAATTTTGGTTGAGGAATTGTGAAATGGAAATGGAAATGGCTTTCGAAATATTTCATGCTCATGAAAAGCAAGTTTCCAAAATGTGCCATTTGGGGCAAAATGATCATGCCATGAATTACATGTTATGTGGGTTTGTGATGGTCCATTCTGTTATGCCAAGTGCACTTTGACTCTGTTATAGGCTTCTCTTGCTTGCCCGCTAGTGGCACGGAGCTACTTCATAGACTCCCTCATGTTCATAACTACACAAAACCATTATGTGAGATTGTGATAGTACGTTCTGTTTACGACTACACAAGACCATTATGTGAGAATGTGTTAATACGTTCTGTTTATGAACCTACCTAAACCATTTTGATATGCTTATGTGTTCATGATATGTTGACATGATTGATGCATACATGATTTTTATTATTGTGAATTTGGTTGAGACTTTGAGAACTATGCTTTTTATGAATTCAATATGAATTTTCTATGACACATGAACATTTTCAAGGTTTTGCTTGTTATCCGTTACAAACTGTCACCCACGAGCTTTCAAAATCACCCCCCGTTCCTCCTTCATCTTCAGGTGACGAGCAAGAGATCAAGTAACCGAGAGTCAAGGCACCACTCCGAATTTGCGTGTTTTGTTTTGTTTTGAAGTTAGTTTATGTAAAACAAGACTTTAGTCGCATTTTGAGCAATTATTGTTCATGTATCTTTTGTATTTTTGAATTTTGATACCCATGATGTATTGTGGCTTGAAATGCCCATTAAATCTTTGTAAAACTCTTATCTTATGATGTTAATGAAATATATATACGTTATGTTTTGCTCATGACTTTCCAATTCTTTACATTGTATTTTCAAGCTTTTCAAAGGGGTAGAAATTGTGCTTTGATTTTAGGGAGAAAATTATGTTCGAATGGATGTAGGAACCATTGGAGTTGCTTTGGAGGGATTTTTGTCTCACTTATGTCCGTTAGACGGACTTTAGGTCCACTAAATGGACCTTCTCAGGTATGAAAATGTCCTTAGCATTGCCCATGTCTGTTAAATGGACATTAGGTCTATTAAACGGACCTTTACGGGGCTAGAAAACACTCCAGACCCCGTGTATGTCTGTTAGGTGGAGGTGTATGTCCGTTTAACGGACATGCACTGTACACTTTTGGACAATTGCATTTTTACCCTTTAAATAGAAAAATCTATCTTTAAAGTCTTCACAAAAGTTGTAGATCTAGAAGTCCTCTTCGAAACAGTCCTGGAACAACCTTAATCTGATAA
>JANITX010176737.1:0-12099 GCA_027564395.1 Erythroxylum ulei
TAATAATAATAATAAATTTGAGTAATAATAAATACAAATTATATAATAATAATAATAATAATAATAATAATAATAATTAAACATAATAAACATTAAACAATAGTGGCTGGAGACGGGGACGACTTGTCCCCTGTCCTTCCTTTTTGGGGAGGACAGAAATTTGTGTCCCTGTCCCCTGGGGACAGGGGACGGGGACGCAGAGACAAGAAGCAAACACCTACGGAGACAGGAGTTTCTCTGTCTTGTCCACTGTCTCCGGAGACGGGGACAGTAACCAAACAGGGGGTATTAGTGAAAGATAAACAACGACTACTCACACCCAAGACGTATTGTTGTTGTTACCTTCTCAAACAGTAAAACTAGGAAAGCCCGTCTCGTAATCTATAACTGATGAAACCCAACAACACAAAGCCTACGAAATCAGCCCCAAAAAGCCCTTTTCTCCAATAGCTCACCACCCATTGGCCATTGTTACATCCATTGTTACATCACTAACAGAAACCCTAAAATTTTTGCTTATTTAAATATTCCTAAAAATAAAAAAGAAAACATTAAGAAAAATAGATCACACAATGGGTGTGTCCAATCAAATAAAAATTCCAAAAACTAAATAATTTCATTAAATTTGTAACCTTTTTATATCATATCTTAATATTAAATAATCAATAGACATAATATCTATATATTTTTATTCTTATTTTAAATTATTCCTAGCATTCTCTAATAATTATAAAAATTATAATTATTTTAATTTGGATAAGCACTAGTCTTCCCCTCTTGTATAGGAAATTAGTAATTAGTAAATAACCAAAACAAAAGAAAAAAGGAAAAATAAAACCCTAATAGAAAAAGTAAAAGAAATCCGATTAAAATTTAAATAACGGCAAAAAATAAATTGTAAAAAATTAATAAATTTCTGTTTTTGGGCTCCGCCGTTGGTCTTTTATTCTTTTTCTTTTTTTTGCTGCTCCTCGGACTTCTTTCTCTCTCTATCTTCTGTCTTTCACCCTCTCGTTCTCTCTCTAGAATCTCAGAACACTTGCCCATAACCCCCATTTGATAAAGCGCAGGTTTACATCTTCGTTCGATCTGTGTACTTTTGTTTCCATTGCCCTTGATTTTTTTCTAATTGTTTCTTAATTGCTCGTCTCTTCTTTCTTCGGTGAGGTTTGGTTTTGATCGGGGTTTTGTGTTCGATCTTAAGTTGCTTGTATCAGTTGTCAAACGATTCTATTCAACGTGTCTTTAATGCAATTGGGCGCGTGAAGGTGTTTTTGTTTTTCGTTATTATGTTCAACCTTAATTTCTTCAAAAAAATTTTAACCTTGAGTATATTGAATTCGTATTTTGGGTTTTGGGGTTTAATTTTAATTGGTTTTTAGGTTGTGGGTTTTTGTTCCCAAGTGTTCCTATTGTTGAGTTTTTGTTTTTGTTTGGATAAAATTGCGGGAGGATTAAGGTAAATCTCTTGTGTTTTGATTTTATTGTTTTGTGAACTCAAATATTGAGGCAATTCTTTGGCTTGAATTTCAATTAAGTGTAAATTCTTTTTTTCAATATTCCCCTTCGATAAAAGCTATATCATAACTACTGTTGCTTTTGATGCCAAATAGACGTTGAAGAAAATTTGTTGTTTTACTTACATGCTTACGAAATTCCTAACGTAGGGTTTTATTATATAGTCACTGCAGTAGAAGGCTTCTTAGGGGGAAGGAGAATTTAGAGTGGGAAATGGCTGGGGTTGTGAGCGAGGAAACTGGAGTTGCAAGGTCTGCGGAGGGGTTTTCGAGTGGGCAGCGTTGTCAATCTGGTGAAGCATTGGCCGAATGGCGGTCTTCTGAGCAGGTTGAAAATGGAACTCCATCAACTTCACCTCCTTATTGGGACACTGATGATGATGATGATGATGATGGAGGTATATTCTGATCTATCTTTTAATTTTTTATTTTATCCTTTTATATGTTAACAGCCAATTCTCTAGGTCATGAAAATACTTTGTTTTCTTCAAGGTGCAATATTAGAAGAATGCATGCAATATTTGAATTTAGTAAAGGAGTGAAGATGTTTTGAAGGAGATCCAATCAGTACAATACCGTTTTGAGTAAATGGCTCGATAAAGGGATATATTAAAAAAAAAAATCCTTATGCTTTTTGTCCTTTCTGAGGAGAAGGTCATCCATTTAGGCAAAAAATTTTACTTTCTTGTCGAACCTCTTTTTGAGGGTATCTCGAGTTGAACGTTGAGGAATTCAGCCAATAAATGGGAGTATTTCCAGGAAGATGTCACTACAATTGATTTGTAATGCAAGACATACTATTCATGATTCTTTCAGTGACTAGCTAATAATCTGATTTAAGTGAAAATATGTCATTGCAAACTTAATGAGCAATTACACTTCATCCTTGAGATCCATAAATGGAACCCAGTTATGTGAAAGTAATAAAGACAATTATGATGGTTTTGCAAGTTCTTAACACTAATAAGTAGTATATTGGTCTTTTGCTTATTGTCAGCAAATGGAGATAAACAGTTAGTAGAAAGTGAAGTTTACTTTTAGTCATATTTTTCTCTGTGCTTCTCTTCTATCCAATCACTTGTATGAACCAAATGCAAACAACTGATGGCGGAATGATAAAAGAAGTATGTTATTGGTTAAAAATATTTTCTGCATTTGTTGTTTTATAAGATGTGTAGTTGTGCTGGTGAGCAAGTGAAAATAATTTTAACGTCTTCAAAGTTATGTAGATCTCAACCTTTTGAGCAGATAGAGCTATATGCTATTTGAGTGTAATATCTTCTGTAAACTTTGATGTTTATGATGTATAGAATTGTTATGGTGAGCTAGTGAAAACCATGTTTTTGATGTCTAAAGTCAAATAATTGCTTTGTGATTGTGTTTAAGATTATCTGATTGTCTCATAACTCTCTCTACCAATTATTACAAATCATTCATGAAGTTGATTTTGATGAATCCATGCTTCAATGTGTTAATGCCTGTTCAACTGCTTTTCTTCTTCCTCTTTCCTTTTCTTTTCGGTTGAAAAGGGAGGGAGGAATTGCTATTGCCATATATATTTACGTACGTACATATTCAGTGTTGACCAAAAATGTGTAGATTAAGACATTAAGAATGAGTAGTTGCACTAATAGATGGTACAATGAAAGATGCTCTTGGGTTAAAGTCAATTAAGTGCTTTTGGTGCTGAAGTCTGCTACCAGTTTATGTAATTACTTGTAGTTTTTTCTCTTCTTTACTTAAAGTTAGGGATTAATTATTCTGCAATCTAATTTTTCTAATTTGCAGGGCCCAAACCCTCTCAATTGTATGGAAAATACACCTGGAAGATAGAAAAGTTTTCACAGATTAGCAAAAGAGAGCTCCGCAGCAGTGCATTTGAGGTTGGCGGTTACAAATGGTATGTTGCTATACATGTGATGACTTTTCATATATTTTGTGTATTGTATGCCTGCAAACAAACATGTTGTCTGCTTTGACTAAAATTGGATACGTAAATCTTGGGATACTTTTCATTGTGAAAACTTTGAATTATTTGTAGCTAGGGAAAAGGGCATTTCACAATCAAATGTTTCTTTATAGGATGCGATCAACAAGTATTCAGCATTTTATGTTAATTTGTGTCATCATTAATTTATTCCTTTTCATCGAAAATTTACTTCAAAGGGTGTGTTTTGCAACTTGTTTTGGGAATAAGTTTCTGTTTCAAATTTCTTATTAGGACAAAGATGATCTGTATAATTGTTTGTTTCAATGGTTTTTAGGATGGATATTTCTTCTTAGAAAAAAGATGATTTCTCAATCATGTTTTTGTATACATATATATACATATATTTATGTATGTATGTATGTTCATTTATCCTCTTATCCCATACCTCTCTCCTTCGACACTAGCTCCTCCTTTACTCAAAAGAGATGTGGCAGGACCAGCAATCATCATGGTGTTCCTAACAAACTTATTCTTATCTATGACTTCTTCAAACACAACGAGTGCTTCAATATGACCTGATTTCAATAATCGATCCTAGATGATGATCAAATTTCAACTTTGAATAAAAATTAGCTAAAGGAATACCATGAAATTATGTTTTAATTCCTTGGTTTCCCAATGCTAGTTATTAGAGATTGGTACGTTCATATGGCATCCATACATACTTGGATGTGCTGAATCACTCACTCTATTACTAGTTTGGGTTTAAACATTTCTTTATGTGGCAGGTACATATTAATCTATCCACAAGGCTGTGATGTTTGCAATCATCTATCTTTGTTCCTCTGTGTTGCCAACCACGACAAACTTCTTCCAGGTTTTGGCAGTATTAACCATATTAACATTGTTTTGGTAATAACTACTAGCCGCTTTGCTGCTGTGGTTACTCTTTCCTTTATTTTCAATTGTGACACAGGTTGGAGTCACTTTGCGCAGTTTACCATCGCAGTCGTGAATAAAGATTCCAAAAAATCAAAATATTCGGGTTAGTTGATTGGCTTTTGACGTATTTGCCTAATTAAGTGAACCATGTGTTTTCAACTAAACCCAAGTTCTGCAGACACATTACATCGATTCTGGAAGAAGGAGCATGACTGGGGATGGAAAAAGTTTATGGAACTATCAAAAGTTTCAGATGGGTTCTTAGATGCTGCTGATACACTGATTATTAAGGCTCAAGTGCAAGTAATTAGGTAATTTACAGCCTTTAAGTTACTTTTTATCGTGTTTATTGTACTATTTATCTGAAACTTACTCTTAGGGATTTATCTATAGGGTCCGTTCTAGATATAAAGCCAAATGATGGAATATTTTTCCTCTTATCGAGTTTTAATATAGAAAGAAAATGCATATCTCTACGATGAATTGTGTCTACCAGGTCATGAATGCTGTGGAATTTGGTGGATGTTCTTTTATTATTCATATTTTGTCATTTTTCTTTAATCACATGGTAGTACAAAATGAAGTAATTTAATATTGATTTGGTTTATGCATTTAAGAGACTGATGTTTGGGATTGGATGTTGGTGATTTCTATTTTGATCCTAATATGATTGAATGGATCACCAAAATAGATTGAATGGATCACTCTTCTGCTTGAAAAGGGTATAGTTGTTTTCCATTATGACAATTGATCCTCACCTTGTTTATTTTGTCTGCAGAGAGAAAGCCCATAGGCCTTTCCGGTGTCTTGATTGCCATTATAGGGGAGAACTTATTAGGGTATATTTGACAAATGTAGAGTTGACTTGTCGACGTTTTGTTGAAGAGAGGCGAGGCAAACTTGGGAGGTTGATAGAGGACAAAAATAGGTGGTCAAGGTACTTGATGTTTTATCTCTAAATTTGTTAGCAATTCAAAATGTCTGTTCTTATTTCTGAGTTACCCTTGCCATATTACTGTTGGTAGATGATGGTTTGTAGTGCTTTGTTTATTACTTTATGAGATTATATGGAGTGATGTGACAATATTTTGAGATTTTTACTTTTTCTTGTAACTTGTTCATGGAAAACTTAATGCAAAACTTATCCAAGTTTGATTTTCTTAATCAATAATTATGATGCTTGTAATTTTGTAATTTCAAGTCTAATTCTTCTTTGGTTTTGATTTTTTATATATGTATCTTTTCAGTTTTTGCGCATTCTGGTTGGGAATGGATCAAAATACTCGACGCCGTATGTCTAGGGAGAAAACAGATGTAATTTTGAAAGTAGTTGTAAAGCATTTCTTTATAGAGAAGGAAGTGACATCTACCTTAGTAATGGACTCCTTATATAGTGGTTTGAAGGCTCTTGAAGGCCAAACTAAGAGCAAGAAAAATAGGTTAAAGTTGTTGGACAATGAGGAAATGACTCCACCAATGATTTGTGTTGACAAAGATATGTTTGTATTGGTGGATGATGTGCTGCTACTGCTTGAGAGGGCTGCCATGGAACCATTACCTCCCAAAGATGAGAAGGGTCCCCAGAATCGTACAAAGGTGGGTTGCTTACTGTGTCATTATTTTATGATGAACCGTTAACTACAGATGTAGGTGTGATTTCTGTTCTTGCTTTCTCTTCATAATCTTTGTTTTGACAAATTTTTTGTACAAATTTTAGCTGTATAATAATTGAAACATTCATCTCCATGGCTTTGGTCTTATGCTTAGGTCTAAGCTTTTATTGCTTAGTCAGGAATCTCCTGGAATTTTTTCTTGTGAATTTCTGCTGTTTTTTGTGGTTCATTATACTTTGCAGCTTTACTGTGGATGCTTAATGAGAACAAGAATTTAAAAAAAAAAACAAAGGTTGTCAAACTGGATTGTAGTTGTCCAGTTGACTGTTACCAACTGGGCTCTTATAGTACTGTGATCCTGATAGTTTCAGCTCAGGTGGTGTTGGAATGCTGTTTGGTTTCTGGCAGTGGCATTCATGCCAATTTACTTCTCTATGAGTTTCGTACTGCTCTTATTGGCAGCTGATGCAAATAGAAGAGAGTCACTGTCCTTTTTATGAAATCCACGTTTAGTGCAATTCCTTTGCCAGCTTTCAATGGTGAAAACAATCTAATTATATTGCACTTAGAATTCTTGCCTTCTGTTGCTCTTGATGTTTTTCTTTTTCCCCTTTTTTTTTCCTTCAATGAGCTTATATTGTTGTTGGATTTCTTCTTCATTCTTCATTGTTGCTGCATTATTAGGGCTTCTTTTGCAGTATATTTTTAGCATATGTATGCAGATTGTGGCTTTGGCTGTGGGAGACTCTTAAGTAGCCTGCACGTATGTTTCAGAGTTTTCACATCTTCAATTACTAGTCCTCGTTATATTACCCTTAACTGTCAACTTTTACTGTAGTTTTAATTCCTGATTTTAATATTAATAAATGGTGTTAAACTGTATTTGGATAATCAAGTGGCAATATTTGTAGACAAAACTTAGAAACTAAATGCTTGTGTGGTTTGAAGTCTCTTCGGGAATGCCTGCTGGTTAGGTTAAAGAAAGTACATGCTTCTGAAATACTGTAATAGTTAGATTGGACCCCTTTACACTCTTTTCTCATACAAGTACATTGTAAATGGATTAATGAAGCTTATCATGCCTCAAAAAATGCAGGAAGGAAATTCTGGAGAAGAGTTGAACAAAGATTCCGTTGAGCGAGATGAAAGACGTCTTACAGAATTGGGTCGTAGGACGGTGGAAATATTTGTCCTTTCACATATCTTCAAGTAATATATAATCCTTAAATGCTATTTCTAATGGCTAATACTGCAATACTTATTGGCAGACCTATTACCGGATGTTGTGAAAGTATTTAGGATCATTTATTGGCCCTATAATTTTTCTTTTTGAATCAATATAAGTTGTGAGTCTTTTGGAAATTGGAAATTTGAGGTCAAATATGCAGGATTTTCAATACTGTGGGTTTATACTTCTTTTTAACCTTGTATATCTTCATGAATACGTTCATTATCTAGAATGTTAGTTTGGTTTATTTCATCCATCACTGTGGATAATGAAATAATGAACATCTTTAACAAGGATCTTCAAGACATATGGGAATAGTTAGCCTTCAAAATCGATCAATTTTGTTAATGTGTTAGTGGTACTGGCAGTACTCTGTTTCAGGAAGCACATATGTGGAGTGTATGTTCTTGCAGAATATTTTAGTTCCTATGTAAATGGCTTAATTATTTTCCTTTGCGTGTAGCCATAAAATTGAAGTTGCCTACCAGGAAGCGGTTGCTTTGAAGAGGCAAGAAGAGCTAATTCGTGAAGAAGAGGCTGCATGGCTGGCTGAAAGTGAGCAGAAATCTAAACGTGGGGCTTTGGAGAGGGACAAGAAATCAAAGAAAAAGCAGGTATATATCTTATTTACTTTCCATTGAAAACTGAAGGCTTGGAGTGCTGTGTCCTTAAATTCAGGTGCAGGAAATTATACAAGTCTAGAATGTAACTGGGGTACTGAATCCACAGTCATGCGATCTTTATTTTCTTGGTATTCTAATACGTAATAAGTATATTTTGTTTACCTGTTCAAGATGACCCCAAGCACTTTTTCATATCTAATACTTAACAGGGAAGTAAATTGGAGCAAATTTTTCTCCTTTTTTTTTCCCCTTGTTTTCTGGTATCGTTGGGATGGGGGCTTGGATGTAAGGGAAGCAGAAGTGGATGTTTTAGGTGAGGTTTTAGTATATTTTACCGTGCTCAAGTACTTATACTTACCTACAAAGTACAGGCCAAACAGAAACGAAACAATCGCAAAGGAAAGGATAAAGGAAGGGATGAAAAGCGAGTTGTAATTTTACCGGAAAAGCACCAAGACAAAAACACTAATAATGAGAAAGATGACTCCGTTGTGGAGGAATTACATCCTATGGTGGAAAAGCTTGATGTTCGGGAAGACATATCAGATGTTTCTGATTCCATGGATGGTGTTACTGAAGTGCTGCAGCTTGATTCAGAAGAGAGAGATTCAAGTCCTGTTAATTGGGATACTGACACTTCAGAAGTTCGTCGTCCAACAGAAGCCTGTATCAGTGAAGTTAGTGGGTTGACTTCCATAGCAAATGGTTTGACTGAAAAAAGAAATGCCTCAGCAATGGATGATAGTTCCTCCACATGTTCGACAGATTCAGTTCCTTCAGTAGTTATGAATGGTCCCTGTAAGGGAAACTGTAATTCCAATTGCAAAAATGAAAGATTGCCTAGCAGGTAAAGTTGTGAATGTATTGCTTTTTATTCTCTCTTAACGTCTGTACTTTTATGACATTTATTGTGCACTTGATAGCTGTAGAGGGAAGGGTCAACGGGGTAAGGCGACAGGCAATGGGAGTTGGACAACGGAAATTGAAAATCACCGTTCCCGGCTTGCAGCAGATACTGGAGACCACAATGGTGTTGCTGGAAGTAGCAGCAATAATGAATGTGAGCCTGAATCTGTTGTTGTAATCACTTCTGAGCAGCACGTAGTTCAGCAGGTGGAGTTGGAACAAGTTTTCTATCTTTATTTCAGATTTTTACTTGATCTTAGATTGCATTTTCAATTCAAATTGATATTATTTGATGAACATAATCTTCTTTTAGCTCCCATTTTGTTATCTAGTGGGTATATAATAGTCTTACATTAGATGTTTGGGTTTCTTAAACTTGCTTTGCTACCATCCAACATCTTTATTTGCATCCATGAATGAAGTGTCATTGATGGTAGTTAAACTTTCGCTTGGAGTTTTATGTTCTGTAATTGAGTTCCTATATTAGAACACGAATTTAAGGGCGAGCCTTGGAGCAACTAATAAGGTTACTCCTTTATGACCGGAGGTCATGGGTTCGAGTTATACAAATAATCTCTTTGTAAAATACAAAGGAAAAGCTGCGTACAATTGATAACTCTCACTCCGACCCTCTCAAAGTGGGGAGCCTTATGCACTAAGTTTGCCCTTTCCTCTCTATTAGTTAAAGAGTAAAACTGCGTAGTACTGGACTTCTCTAGACGTCGCGTGCTAGTGGGATTTCTAATGAGTAGTATTGTTATTGTTGTATTAGAACATGAATCTGATTTGAAATTGTTTGTTGAAACTTCAGTTTATTTTTTGTTGTTATAAATTCGGAGTGATGACCTTGCAAGTATTTCAGCAAACCAGTTCCTGCGTCATTCATTTTCTTACTCCCGGTTGTCTTACCAGCATTTATAGTTGAATCTTGAAAGCTTTTCTTTGAATGCTTTATGTTGATAATCTGTCGTCCCTCATATTGCATCTCTGTTTTCCTGATACAGGAAGGTGATAGCGTTTCACCTCACAAGAAACTAAGCACCAACTATCTGGTTGATGTGGAAAGATCCTCTAAAGAGAAGACAACAGCTGTATTGCCATCTCCAAGAAGCTCGCCCAGAAGTCCTACTCAATTGAGGTCAGAATACAAGAGTTTGGGTACCGTTGATTCTGCACAAAGTAAGAAAGGAGGTTCAAATTGCCCACAGCAGGGTGATAAAGCAGCAACCTCGATTACCTCCCCCAAGAGTGTAGTTATGATTAATGCTGACCCCCATAATGCATCGACCCTGAAGCTTTGTGAAAAACCAGTACCCCAACAAGTGCCTGTGATGTCAAGGCCTTCTAGTGCTCCTTTAGTGCCTGCACCTAGACCCACTGGTCCAGTTGCTTCCATGGTTCAGGCCACCCCATTGCTTGCTCGTTCAGTAAGTGCTACCGGGCGACTTGGGCCTGAACCATCACAAGCTACTCAAAGTTATGTCCCTCAATCCTATCGAAATGCGATAATAGGTACTGCTGTTGGTACAAGTTCTGCCAGTTTTCCTCATACCATCCTTTCAAGCTCTGGAGTGAACCTGTCCCCAGTTCCCACACAGTCATCCACGATAGTATCTCCCAGGATCTTTCTACCCCAGAGCTCTGAAAGGGTAGAGCTGAACTCTGTACAATCTGGCTTTCCTTTTGGCATGGTAGCTAGGGATATTTTACAGAATGGACCCCATTGGATGGAAAATTCTCAAAGGGATACTTCTAGAAGCTTGCATTGTGACCCTTCGATTCTTGGGAATGGGATTAAAAACCTTGAGTTATACCCACCAGTAAGCAGTGGATCTCGGGAACTTTTCTCTACGGAGTTACCTGCCTGTACATCTGGTCGTCAGACTCAAGGTATGGTGACGGATGAATTCCCACATCTTGATATTATCAATGAGTTACTTGACGACGAGCACTCAAATGGGAAGGGAGTTGCAGCAAATAGAGGTCTTCAGTCTCTGAACGATGGACAACACATCTTACATCGACAGTATTCTTTCCCTTCTGACATAGGCTTGTCAAGTAGCATGGGTACCTCACCCAACAGCTCTTGCCGGTTTGAGCGTACAAGGAGTTATCATGAAGGTGGGTTTCAGCATTGTTACAGCTCTTCAGGGTCTCATTTTGATGCAGCAAGGGAATATGTTCCGCAGGCAAGTCCTCCCCTAACTTACGCAAATGGGCAGATGGATGGTTTGATTCAAAGCCAGTGGCAATTAGCTGGTTCAGACCTTTCTCTAGTAGGAATGAGGAATCTGGAGGGCGATGGCTCCCCGTACTACGGTCCAAATCTGGCATGTGGTGTCAATGGCTATAATACTGTATTTCGGCCTTCAAATGGACATTGAAGGGATTCCCTAGGAGGGACATTGTCTCCGAATGAGCGAGTCATTGTCCTTTGTAATAATGAAATTTGAGGAAATTGCTGGGTCTTTGCGTTGGAGTGAGGTTGTAATCTTTTCATAAGAAACCATTTTGTAAAGAGTGCTTCCCCCTTTTCATTGCTTCCAATCTTTCTGTTAATTTAAGGTCATGATGAGTTTCTAATTATTATTTCCCGGTAGTCTTGATTGTTGTGTTTCTTTTTATTAACTTGTTGCATTGTAATCTGGACTGTCTTAAAGTCTAGGTTTAGTAGTGATCCCTGCTGGAATCCCAATTCCAGCAGAATGTCTTGGAAACTGAAAATAGGGTTTTTTTTAGATTTAAAAAAAAACATTAAAGAAAAAATAGAAGTGTATATCTTGAGAGAGGGTCTCTCTCACGTGAGATAAACCAAGTTGGAATATTAAACACCTAGTTGAGACATAGGGTGACGATCAAGAAAATGTGCAAAAGCATTTGGCAATTAGGGTAGAACGACCATTCTTTCTCAAAGCTTCAAACAATTACTCGATTTGGGAAGGAGGAAGATGACTCTTTGGAAGCGTGGCTCTGCGGTGATGACACTGAGATTCTACTACTCGTTTCTCCGCATAAAGAGAGATCTCAACTCACGTATGTGTACTCAACTTGAAAGGTGCAATGACATTTAGCGATTAGGGCATAACGACTCTCTTCCTTTCTCCAAGCTTCATACACTTTCTCAATTTGGGAAGGAGGAAGAAGACACTCTGGAGGCGCAGCTCTACGATGGCGACTCTGTGGTTTCTACTATTCGTTTCTCCTCATGCAAGTCTCGGCTGGAAAGGAATTAGATCTGAGGAAGGTACTCCCGATCCATTATGTTTCCTATAGGTGAGTTCGGATCTTCGTGTTCTTCAAAAGTCTCCTTTCATGAGTAGGTGAAGAATCTAATTGAATC
>JANITX010176744.1:0-12098 GCA_027564395.1 Erythroxylum ulei
AAGAGTTCAGCAGCTAATGTAGCTGGAAACAAGGCAGGAGGTTCTAAGAGAACTTGGAAACAAGTTGTGGGTGATGAACCAGATTCCCTACTAGAGTTCAGCCCCCCGGTTGAATTTTAAGGCAAGTTGATGGTAGCTCACAGCCTTGATATTCTTCAATAAGGAGCTAAGACATGGGAAGCCACTTTTGTGGGCTTCTTTATGGAAAAAAGACCTACTTTTCCTATCATTCAAGCATGGGCAACTAAGAATTGGAAGGGAAGAGGGCTCTTGGAGGTAATGTTATCCAAAGAGTATAATATAATTTTCACCTTTTCTTCTAAATCGGAGGCTCTAAAGGTAATAGAAGAAGGTCTTTGGCATATTTCTCAGCTTCCTTTATTCCTACAAAATTGACATCCTGGAATGGAACTAGAGAAAATTAGAAGGAAGAGTATTCCCTTATGGGTGAACATCCACAATATTCCCTTGGAATATTAGACCACTAAGGGGCTGAGTATGTTGGCAAGCTATCTAGGTAAGCCTTTATGTATGAATGAAAACACAGCTTTGAGGAAAAGGGTAGGTTTTGCACGACTATGTATCAGTATGGATATTACCAAAGAATTGCAAGATAGCATTCCTATTCTAAGACTACCTGATGAAAACTCTCTTAGAGAAGATGAGGTTTTAGTAACCTATCATTGGAGACCATCTCTAAAGGCTCAAGGCAAGGACTGGAAACGTACGGGCAAAATTTTTCTCAAAGGGGATTATTGGGAAGTGATGGAGTTAGAGAAAGTTGAGCATGAGGATCAAAAACAGAATGAAGTGACTGAGCAAGGGGAGGAGGCCTAAGGGATGCTTCAGCCATCAAATGGATCTTTACAATCTTAAGATCACATTCAGATGGAGAACAATAATGTCTCAACTCAATAGAGGGAGGAACAAATCAATAATTCTGAAGAAGATTGTAACAACTCTACTGTCATTAGGTGTAATGAGTTGGTAAATAATGATCCCATTCCAAATGAAGGTGGTGCCACTAGTGAGCTAGCTGAACAAAGTCATCAAAGGGAAGATCAACTGAATGATAGTAACCTAGAAGACAAAAATGAGCAAACCATGTCTAGGAAAAGTGTAAGAAGCAGTAGGAAAAGCTCCAAAGGCAAAACCACTTGCCTATGACGTTGATAGTATGGAATGTTCGTGGAATAAATAGTTCCTCTAAGCTCAATGCTTTAAGGGACTTTGTCCTAAAGGAAAAGCCTAGAGTTTTTTGTATGTTGGAAACTAAAATTAGGGAAGCAAAATTGAATAAATTGGCATGTCTTGGAAGCAATTGGAAGTTCATTACTAATCACCAATGCCATGCCTATGGTCGGATTATCATAGCTTTTGATGCTGAATTTTTGGAAGTGGATGCTTTGGATTTTGGACAGCAGCATATTCACACTATGATCTATTTCAAAATGGAAAATTCTCGGATTCTAGCTACCTTTGTCTATGGTTTCAACACAGTCTTCCAAAGATCTGATCTTTGGAATGACCTTAGACAGATTAACCTGTTGGTTTCTCTTCCTTGGGTGGTGTGTGGTGATTTTAACACCACTGCTTTCAGGATAGAGGCTGAAGGTAATTGCAACTTGCTCAACTACTCCCCTGACTTGTATGATTGCATGCAGGAGGTGGAATTAATAGATCTGAAAATGGAAGGACACCTGTTCACATGGTCCAATAAGCAAAGCTCTATTTGGCACATCAGGAAAAAAACTGGATAGGGCTTTAGTTAATGGGGAATGGCTCTCTACCTATCCTAGAAGCACTGCAAAATTTCTAAATCTTGGTATCTCTAATCACACTCTTATAAGAATTGATTTCTTGTTCAATTCAGATTCAACAATTTCCTAGCAAGTGTAGATGGTTTTCAAGAAGCAATTACAAAAGGGCTAGAGCATAAGCTAAGCAGTACTTATGCATTCAGAAGCTTAAGGCTATTAAACAAGAATTGAAGACTCTTAATAGCAAGAGAGGCAAGAACCTCACTAAGGAGGTTGACATGTCAAGGGAGAAGTTCAACTCCATTCATAATTCTCTGGCAGCAAACCCTTCGGATGGAAATTTAGCTATGGAGGAAAAGGCGGCCCTTAAGAAGTACTTGGAGTGGGTGGATAATCAATGTTCTTTATACAAACAAAGAGCTAGAGTTAATTGGTTGAAGGATGGAGATAGATGCACGAAATTTTTCTTCAATTCTTTGTTAACCTGTAGGAATATTAATGGAATTTCCTCTATTAAGACTAAAGATGGAGTGGAAGTGTATGGGCAGGAAGCACTTGCTAAAGAGGCTATGGGGTTCTATAAAAAGCTACTGGGCACAGAGGACACTTTGCTATAGCATAATCTTGACATTGCACAATACATCTCTGCCAAAATTCCTGAAGCTGAAAGTGCTCAGCTATTAAGACCTGCCTTTGATCAGGAGATTGAGAAGGTTGTTTTTAGCATGAATGGTTCTAAAGCTTCGGGTCCAGATAGTCTGAATGGATTTTTTTATCAGAAAGCATGGCACATTCTTGGGGGAACAGTTAAGGAAGCAATCCAAGAATTCTTTCTGAAAGGGGCCTTACTGAAGGAAATCAAAAAACTTATCTATGTTTGATCCCTAAGAATTCCAATCCAGAAACTTGGAATTACTACAAGCCTATTTCATGTACAAATTTCCTTTATAAGATCATTGCAAAAATTTTGGCTAATAGGATGAAAAAGGTTCTTAATTACCTCATCAGTGAGAATCAAGGAGCTTTTCTAGCCAATAGAGATATAGGGGATAATATCCTATTAGTGCAGGAGCTTCTTAAAGGTTACAATTAGAAGAAGAGTCCCTTAAATTGCACTATTAAAATTGATCTAAAGAAAGCCTTTGATAGTGTTAATTGGTGTTTCCTTCTACAAGCTTTGGAGGTAATGAACTTTCCCTTAAAGTTCATATAATGGATTCAAGAATGTATTTCTACTGCTTCCTATGGAATTTTGATTAATGGCTGCCCTACAGAGATATTCAAAGGCAAGAAGGAGCTTAGGCAATGGGATCCTCTATCCCCATACCTTTTTCTGATTTGTTTGGAGGTTCTTACTCAGATCCTAAAGCACAACACCACTTCGGATCCAAAATTTAGATTCCACTCGAAATGTAAGAAACTTTCACTAAATAGTTTATGTTTTGCAGATGATCTCATTCTTCTAAGCAGGGAAAATGTCCATTCAGTCACTTTGTTGATGAATTCCATCAATCTTTTTAAGGAGATGTCGGGGCTATGTGTGAACCATAGTAAGAGCTTCCTCATTCTCTATAAAAGTGCCTCTCAACTCTCAAACATTTTGTCTCAACTTACTGGAATGGAAGTAAAAGACCCTCCCTTGCTATACTTGGGAATTTCTATCTCTTCAAGACGGTTAAGGTTTTGTGAATGCATTCCTTTGATTGATAAGATTCAGAAAAGATTAGGGGCTTGGGCAAATAGAGTCTTATCCTACAGAGGGAAAATATAACTTTTGAAATATGTGATTTTGTCTATGAACTCCTACTGGTGCTCCTATATTTTTCTTTCAAAAGGGCTTATCAAAACTATTGAAAAAATGATGAAGCAATTCTTATGGGGCAAAAAGAATGGTGAAAGAGGACTAGCAAAAGTTAGTTGGAAGACAATTTGCAAACCAAGAGAAGAAGGAGGGTTAGGCTCGGATTCATTATTTAGCAAAAACAAACTTCTCATTTCCAAGCGGATTTGGAAAATTCTCAGTGATAAATAGACCTTGTGGACTATTTGGATCCATTTCTATATAATAAAAGGAGGCAGTTTGTGGGCCCTTAAGCCTAAAAATAGCTACACTTGGTTTTTTAACCAATTGTTCAGATTAGGAGAGGATATTTTTCAAAATATTCAATGTAGGATTGGGACAGGAGATGGAATATCTCTATGGTATGACAATTGGACGGGGAATGGTGCACTAATTCATAATCACTTGGCCAGATCTCTACTAATTCGATTTCCTAAGGATGCAAAGCTTCAAGCAATTATCAGTAATGGGAATTGGACCCTCCTCCCAGTTGAAGTAAGCTTGCTATCCCTGCCTCAATTTAGAAGTTAGGGGGAGAGGGATGGTTACTTGTGGAAAGGAATTTCTGTTTCAGAAATCACTACAAAAGATGTTAGAAGAATGAGGGAGAGGCCTGTTGATCTTGTTGGATGGAATATCCTGATATGGAGCAAGGTTCTTAGACCTAATGTGAGCTTCCTGCTCTGGCTCATTATGTAGAACAGACTAAGCACTCTAGATAGGTTGAATTTTCTAAACACTCTTAAGACATCTATTCTATGCAAGCAGGAGGATGAATCTAGAGATCATTTATTCTTTAACTGTAGGTTCTCAAAGGAAGTGTGGGCTAAGATCTCTAATCTAAGTTTTCTTGATTACTCTAATGGTAGTATTACATCTATCCTACTAGATATCCCTCAATTGCAGATGACTAAACATAAGAAGGAAATCCTGTTATTATCGGCTGCGACATGTGCCCAGGTAATTTGGAATGAAAGGAATGGTAGAAGATTTAGAGATCAATCTAATTCTCTCTCTTCTATCTTTGAACTCACTACTACAAGCATCAGGGAGCAACTGATCATCCATCAGTTCATCCGACACTGTAGTGGAAGACTGACTAGTATTTGGAGAATATAGCTTACAGAACCCATATCCCAGTACTTAGGATATATATAGCATTTAAGGAAGAAGAAGTACCTAGATCTACTATCATCTGTGGTGATCTGTTACCTCCGTCATCATAGTTAACTCAGCTCGCTTCCTTCCTATACGACATCACAGATCTGTTAAGTTCAGCTTTCAGTTCTCTGGTGAGACCATTAACAGAAGGAGTAGTGAGACCATTAACAGAAGGAGTAGGAAGGAGAGGAAACGTAGTTTTCAGGATCCTACCTAGTTGGTTTTTTGGGCTCACCGTTCCCTTAAGTCCCAATGAGATCTGCCTCCCCGCTAAATTTCGAAGAAAATGAGTCATATTCGGAAAAGTTTCAAACTCCAATCGAAGATCAAAATATCAGTACCTCTCACGTTTGCTATTGCATGTCAACTGGAGCAAGCAAGTCTGAGTTGGCAGATCCTTTGCCGATCATCTTCCTCGCCTCTTCGCTCAACCATCACCAACCCTAATTGGAAATGTTTGGGAGTCTCCGTAAAGTAAGGGGTCGTTTTACTCCTTTGGGTTTGACAGTTTGAATGCTTTGTCGTTTTGTTTCTTTTAGTATCTTGTGAGCACGTTGTCTTTTTGTCCTTCTATGTAATGGGAGCTTGTGGCTCTCTAGTATTTTTATCCTATGTATTATACCATTCATCAATGAGATTTTTTCAATTTCTCAAAAAAATGTACATATAAAGATTGAGTAGTTAAGATCCTTGATATAATAAAAACACTCCTTTTATTAGACGTACGTAATAGATGGAGTAAGTAATAAGCATATTTGAGCTAATGATTATGGTAACATTCTTTTGGACCTTTTAAATAGCTTCATCACCTCAAAGGCTATAGACAACGACATATATATAGAAAGGCTTCTTCCTTTGCATATTGTATTAGCAGTTTGATGTTTCTTTGGCTATATCAATGAACCATGTCTTCCCCGAGTGATAGCACATTTCCAACCATCAAATTAGACACTCATTAACTCCTTGAGTGAGGAAGAGAAGTCAAACTGGTGAAGTTTCATGTATTGCTAAGATATCTATGATCCTTCTTTCTCTACAGGAAAATACCAAACACCAAATATGAAGGAATGGAAAGTGAGTAAATGGTTTTTTTTGAAGTTTTTGTGTATATATTTTCTCTCTCCAAAAAAGAATAAAATTAATCTGTTGATTTTTTACCACGTCATCAGTACACATTGCAAAGAGAATGTCACATAAGGTACCTCATTCGGTCTTAATGACACATGTATAACACCACCAGATTTCCGTCTAAAATAGCCAAACATTGAACATATTTGATAACGGTTAAATATTAATTGAGTAGATTAAAATATTTAGCCATAAATTGATCAATCTAACAAACATTTGGCCACAAATTGGGCATTTAGCCCAGTAACTTGTTTATCTATGTAGATGGCCCTTTTGTTTATTTATGCATGCATAGTTGTTTACTTTTTAGTTAGATGGTAGGGAAGAGAAAAAGTTATAGGATATTAGGAGAAGTCAATGATAAAGAAAGTAAATGAAAAACCAATCATAAGGCTTGAGGAGACATTAACGACAAAGTAAAAAGAAAAGAAGATATCTAGAGGGTGACTGAAAGATGCATATTTGACCGTATATATACCTCATATTTGATGTATTTTTGCTTGATATTTTATACTTTTATTGTATCTTTGGTACTTAATTTGCTCTAAGTGCATTTATAGGTTATAATTGCTTTCATGGACCAAACGAAGAAGAATTCAAATGAAAACAAGGCATAAACAAAGATTTGAAGCAAAGAAGGGATAAACGGTTATATATTTGATCGTGTAAGTTCCTTAAGTTGTGCGGAATCGTGAATTTTGGAGATTTTGGGTTATAGCTCGTATATTAGACCGTGTATCTCTCAGAACCCTAAAAATTGCTATAACAAGAAGTGGTTGGAGGCAAAAGAGCATAGTAGACTTTTTGAAACTATTCTAGATGTGGACAATGTCTAGAAGGGACAATATTAATCCAGAGACATGGAAAACATGAAGAAATCATTAAAAAATCATTGAACAATTATTCTTCGAATAGGATGGTAGGATGATCCACTGTTATACATGATGTCATATCTGTAGAAAATAAAAAAATAAAAAGAGTTAGACTCGTTATTTTTTTAATTGAAAAAAGAATTTTTATTTATTTGTATATTAAAACAAGGTAAACTAAATTAGATTACCTGATTCAATTTGCTCAAGTTCTTCAAGTCTCTCTTCCACGTAAAGAGGAGCTTGTGATTTTTTCAACTAATCTTGTCCACAAATAAGAGCCTCCACCATTTTTGGAGTAAGAGAGCTACGAATGAATCTAGCACTCGACCTCCTGTACTAAAAGCCGACTCAGATGCAACAGTGAGGGAAGAACCGCTCTACTAGACCTCATTAATTAAAATTATTCTTCTAACATCATTAAATCTTATTTTATCATGTTAAAATAATAATAAACTAATAAACACAAAAAAGTATCCTTTTTCTTATTGCAACTTAGTGTAGAAAATGCAATTAATATCATAGTTAAAACTTCAAATATTATATTATAAAAAGCGCAGCTGTATAAAAAAATACAATCCCATAGTCTATTACTAAATCAACTCATTTTTCATTCCTTTCTAATAAATAAAACTATGTTTGTATTTGTACAAGAAAATATTATTATATGCTTATTATTTATTAGCAACTATATTATACATTTTTAAGAATCAGTATAACTTGCTTGTTTAATGTTTATAATATCTCATATATATCTAACTAAAATTGTAGGATTTCTTAATAAATGTGTTTTATACTTTAATTTCTTTAATTAATCTCTAAATGATTATATTATTTTAGTTAAAGAATTTTTTTCTATTAATAATTTAATACTTCGATCAATAACTTTGACACATATTAATTACCATTTGAAGTAGAATTATTGAGTGTTAAGCATTAGTTGTTACTTATAATAGCAATGTTCAAGATTAATGTTTAATAACGTAGAATTAAAATAGTTTTTTTTTCCTTTTCTTCTTTTTTTAACTCAAGAATTAATATAGGAAATACTAGTGAATTTATTATTATTAATATCCTCTTAAATTATATCTAAATATATGATAGGTTTTTTGGAAGTTTCAGGTTCAGGTTTAAACCTTAATCTAAAAGTTAGAAACCTTAGCCTAAACTATGAACCT
Source organism: Erythroxylum ulei (assembly GCA_027564395.1). Lineage (NCBI taxonomy): Eukaryota > Viridiplantae > Streptophyta > Magnoliopsida > Malpighiales > Erythroxylaceae > Erythroxylum > Erythroxylum ulei. The sequence continues at coordinate 7,937 of JANITX010176744.1, forward strand.
AATTTTTCAGGTTCGGTTCGAACCGATCCTGAACTCAGGTTCAGTTAACCTTGTTTATAGGTTCGGTTCATGCGATTCAGGTCTGGTTTACAGATTCGCGGGTTTTCTTGAACACCCCTACATAAATATCCTACTATTGTCTTTTAAGTTTAGTAGATAAAGTTAAGGAAATTAACGATTAAAATATCTAATTTATTATTAATACACAACAAACTCGGTCTATTATGTTTTTATTCACTTTTAACTTTGAAAACTTGTTTCTCAAAAACATATTATGTAGCTCAACGTACATTTCTTCTAGATAAAGCTATTATCGAAAATTCATTTTGAGAATTCAAAACATTTTATTTGTGCGTAAATTCTGACCCTTAAAATAAATGGAAATATTAGAAGTTTCCGGAAAAATCTTGAAATTGCTTTTTTCCCACTCACGTATTCGTGTTCTAAGTTGGGTTCTAAAAAGAAGGAAAATTAATGATCACGGAATAAAATACGAAAGGAAGGAAAAAATATCTGAACATTCTCAGCGAATCATTCACTACTCATAAATTTCATTATTTTATCTAACGTTATTTTTGCTTATTTTTATAATTTTTACTTCTTATTTATTATATACCAATTTTATAGCGGTTCTCTATTAATTAAACTTTTAAACCTTAAATCTTTCTTTTAACCGGTTCAATATTTAGTCGAAGTTTTAAAACATTAGCTAATATAATCAGCTATAAGTTTATTTCAGTTTGGAGATAATATGGACTCTTTGGTAAATAAATTATTTGTCAAACAGGCCTATTACGGTATTACCTCTAAGCTGAAATTAGCAATTACCTCCACAAACCTCCCATTTTGCGGAAATGGTAAACACATGCTGTATACATGAGGACAACAAGTGGCTTGAACACATAAAACGACACACAATGGAATCCCTAAGGGGAGGCTCTTTCCGATGCCCAGCAAACCCAACTGCCCACTTTAACGCCGTTTCTGTTAAATTTCATATTTATAAGCCTATCACAGTCTTACTACTTTGTCCTATTTTGATCCCACGTATAAATAAACCTACCCCTAACTCTGGGTCCGTTTGTTGTCTCCAATCTTCTTCAGATTTAGAACTCCGAGCCGGAGGGTACATTAAAAAATGTTTCTTTTCGATTGGTTTTATGGAATTCTCGCTTCTCTGGGTCTATGGCAGAAAGAGGCTAAGATTCTGTTTCTGGGTCTGGATAATGCCGGCAAGACCACTCTTCTTCACATGCTGAAAGATGAGGTTTGTATGGGTCAATCGTTTTTGTTTGTGTTTTTGATGTGGTTATTGTTTTGTGTGTATGTTGAATAGGAGATCTGTTTGTTTGCAGAGATTAGTACAACATCAGCCGACACAGCACCCAACATCGGAGGAGCTGAGTATAGGAAAAATCAAGTTCAAGGCTTTTGATTTGGGTGGTCATCAGATCGCTCGCAGGGTGTGGAAAGACTACTATGCTAAGGTCACTGTTCATTTCTTATTGCTTATTGAATGTTTTGATGCTGGAAATATATTTCGCTTGCTTCTTGGTCAAGCGATTTTAAAAGGGTAGATGTATTGGACGATCCGAGGAATAAGAGCTTTTTCTTTCCCCTCTGTTTTACCTGAATCAGTTCACTGGTACTTCGTTTTCGGAGTGTTTTCTTATCGGATATTTTGGAGACAAGATTTCAGGAAGGGGTACCCAAACTTCTTTATAATTTTTTTTTTTACTTTTGTTGATGTAGGGATGTTTGATTCGATTCATACTGTGAGCGTTATTTTGTTTTACCATGCTGGTCTTTGTAAGGTGTAGTCTGTGGTTGCTTAGTGTAATATGAATTTAGATTTAGCATGACACTCTTCTCACATTTAGATGTCCCCTTTTCTTTTTTTTTGGCTAACGTGTCTCATTGATGTTTACTAGATCTCGTTTCTCCCGAGCTATCACGAGTAATATGTTTTTTTTTTCCTTGCAAATTTGATCATAATGTTGGAGATCAACTGAGATTTAATCTCTCTATTCTGCAAAAATATTTACTCTCGCTCTTTAATCCAAATTTAAGCTTTGAATTGAAAAGGCATCTTTATAACGTGCCCCCATAATCCCAGATAAGTTTTCTTTTTGTTTGTCTGATTCATGGGAGGCCAACATGGATAATGGAATTTCGCTGATATCACCTTAGATGTTTTTAATTGAGGTGTATTAATTGGAGCTTTCCATACATTCACAGTTTAAATCTAACATAAGATGATTTTGGATAGGATTATAGCCTGAAATGCCATAACTAATGGAAAAATTATTGTTAGCACACACTACTGAAGTCTCGGCAATCAGATATTTTGGCAAATTAAGGTTATTTTATACCAATCTTTTGCTGGCCATATACGTCTCTTTGTAGTTCGTTTGTTGACTAAATGTCACTCTGTTGGAGTATCCATCCGATCTTCCAAAACAATATAAAACAGACAAGTCATATCTATATGAGCAGGTGGATGCAGTGGTTTACCTGGTGGACGCCTATGACAAGGAAAGGTTTGCAGAATCGAAGAAGGAGTTAGATGCCCTTCTATCCGATGAAGCCCTGGCCAATGTTCCATTTCTCATTTTGGGTAACAAAATTGACATTCCCTATGCAGCTTCTGAAGATGAGCTTCGTTATCATCTTGGGCTCACCAATTTCACCACTGGCAAGGGTAAGGTGAATCTTTCAGACTCCAACGTTAGGCCACTCGAGGTTTTCATGTGCAGTATTGTTCGCAAGATGGGATATGGTGATGGATTCAAGTGGCTCTCCCAATACATCAAGTAGAGTTAGGATTCTTATCTGGCTCTGTATTCTTTTTGGGTTATTATGTTAGTTTTGCAGTGTCTTGCTACAATTAGATTATAAAAAACAGGAATTTTTTGTTTGCCTTTTACAATTCTATTTGCATAACATTAACATTTCATTCTTAATTTGGTCTTTGTGAAACTGGGGCTTATTGAATCGGTCCGTGATAGATCAGCACTTTTTCTGGAGCAATGGGTTGATTTAAATGTTCAATTTAGTTATCTGCTATGTTTTGAAGTCTTTGTCATTTCTTTTCTCGCGTTCCCCATGAAATGCTTCCTTACTGGATTCTAATGGTACAAAATTGAATTTAGTATCTAAGAGGATATTGCCTCAATTGTCTTCTTGTTGGTGTAAATCTTTAGGTCTCGTTTGGTGATTAGTAACCAAGGAATCGAATCAGAAATGAGAATGAAAAGTAGAAATCCGAATATTTACTTATTATATTTGTTTGGTATAGTATTAAAAAAAGATATTACTTATGTTAATATTTGGTATTAAATTTCACAATTGATAATGAAAATTTTTTCAGTCTTATTTAGTTATTGTATAATTTATTTTGAATATGTTTAATTGAAATATTTTCTTTTGTATAAATATTTATAAAATTATTAATTTTTAAATAATTACGAATAATTTTTATGATAAAAATAAAATAATCAATCAAAATTTTAACATTAATATAGAAGATATTATCCCGTAAGAATCAATATTTTGATAATAATTTAATAATATTTTTTTAATCTTTTATCTCTGAATAAAAGTTAAGATTTATTTCAGTCTTGTAATTTTCTATTTTAATAACTAAAAATTAGAAAATAAAGGTTTCGTTCCTGCAGCTATCTCTTTATTACGTGTTAACAAACAAGACCGGTGTTCACCGGTTGCCCCTGTTACACACGGACTACGTTTAAGCATCCAAGTTTAAGCCACTGTTAAAGCTATCAAGTAAAGCCCCTCCTGTTGTATGTAAACACTTGTTATTTGAGTGAAGTCATGATATTACTGGCATGTATTGAGAACCTAATCGTTAGGAGGGTCTCTTCTTTGTTTTTTCTTTTAATCAGGTTCAGATGCAACTAGTTAATTTGTGAAGTGGACATTTTTTTGGTGATATCAGAAAGCTTAGACTCGAGCTTTTAATGTAGATGGAAGTTAAATCTCGCATGACAATTGATACAGTAAAATCTCGATAAATGAATATTCGATAAATTAATAACTTCGATTAAATAATAATTTTTTTCGGACCCGACTTGAGCCAATGGGATAAAATAATAACCTCGCTAAATGCATAAGATAATAATTTTAAAAAAATTCCTTGAGG
>JANITX010176806.1:0-12089 GCA_027564395.1 Erythroxylum ulei
TAATCACTTCTAATACGAGCAATAGAAATTCCTGTTTCATTCTGTAACTTTTTGGAAAGCACTTTAAAACACTTAAAAGACTCATTCTTATGTGATAAGAATAATATCCAACAAAATCTAGTAAAGTCATCAATAACTACGAGACCATACTTCTTTCTGCCAAGATTCAATATCCTAGTTGGACCAAATAAATCCATACGAAACAACTCTAGAGGTCTAGATGAAGTTACAATATTTTTAGAAGAAAAATTTGTTTTAACCAGTTTTCCTTTATGACATTTGTTGATATAAAACAAGAAATGTTTTGAATTTGCAAATCTTCTAAATTGATTTTGTAAAGATTGTTTCGTCTTTTGGCAGAAAAGAATATGGAACCGTCCTTGTTTTTAACTACACAAGAATTATGATTGAAAGACACTTCAAAACCAGAATCATATAATTGACTGACACTAATCAAATTGTGTTTTAAACCATCAACTTGTAGTACATTATCAATACATGTAAAGGAATCTTTACCGATTTTACCGATTCGAATTATTTTGCCCTGTTGGTTGTCTCCAAAAGTTACCGATCCTCCGTTCTTATACTGAAGATCTACGAACATAGACCTTCTTCCCGTCATATATCGCAAGCATCCACTGTCCAAATACCATTGGTGCTGGCTGCTTTTTCCAATGAAGGATATCTGCAGGAGATATTATGTATCTCTTAGGTACCCAGATTTTCTTGGGTCTTTTGGGGTTAGTTTTAACATGATTAATAGAATGATGTTAATGACGCTGATGAAATTTCTTCCTATAAGGAACGAAATTCTTTTTATGCTGATTATTGTTTTGAGCAAACCCTAATCTAGTTTTATCATTAGGGTGTTTGTACTTCCCTAGAATATCATTCATTTTTCTCGTACTCTCCTTAAATGTTGATAGATAAGCTGAAAGACTATTAATCCTTTGTTTCAGCTTACTGATCTCCTCATATTTATCTACAGCTACCTTTTTCATCTCGTCTACTTGTTTCTTCAAGCGGATGTTTTCCTTCTCTAACACTTGCGTGTTCTTTAAGTTTTCTACGTATTTTTTCTTTAACAACTTATACTGCTTAAGTATTGCATGAGAATCTTTTAGTAATTCTGAATATGCATCTTGTAGTTCACTAAATTTTGAGGTTACCTCCTCGTCACTTTCTTTTTCGGCTACTAGGCAAATGTTAGCTTGTATTAATACCTCTGAGTCAGTATCTGATTCAGACAAGATCTTCCCAGGTGTCCATCATGCTCTTCTTATTTTCTCTATTCTTCTTTGGTTTTCTTTTGAACAATGGACATTCGGACTTATAGTGTCTCGATTTATTGCATTTATAGCAGATGACTGATGTTTTCTCATTCTTGCCTTCATCTTTGCTATTCTTCTTGAAGGAAAACTCTTTGTTTCCTTTTGCCTTCTTCCTCCACATGTGTCTGATCTTCCTTGAGATAAAAGATAATTCATTATCTTCTTCGCTCGAATCTTGATCTGATTCACTAGAGTCATCATTCTTGACTTCCTCAATCTTCAACACTTTTAACGATGAACTCCCCTTCCTAGGAATCTTGAGGTTCTTTTGTCCAGCCTTCAATGCTATAGATTTATCCCTTCTGGGTTTATCTTCTGCATCGAGTTCTACTTCATGTATTTTCAAGGATCCAAGCAATTCATCAAACTTCAACACGCTCAAGTCCTTGGCTTCTTGTACAATGGTGACTTTTGGTCTCCATCTTTTCGGTAGACTTCTGAGAATCTTTCGAACGTGATCTTGATTATCATAAGTTCTACCGAGAGCTTTTAGTCCATTGACGATAGTTTGAAATTAAAACATTTGATCGATAGATTCTTCGTCCTTCATCTTGAACAACTCATACTAGTGTACAAGAATGCTTATCTTGGATTCCTGTACTTGACTGGTGCCTTCGTGTGTGATGGATAGAGTATCCCACACCTCCTTTGCAGTGTCGCATCCGTGAACTTTATCATACTCACTTCTGCTTAGGGCACAACTTAGAAAGAACTTGGCCTTTGAATTCAGCTGAAATCTTGCTTTTTGATCTGCTGACCATCTGATTCATGGAATAGCATTTCCTTCATCATCTACCGGTGTATACGATCCATTCTCTATAATCTCCTAAAGATCAATATGAGTAGATTCAATGAAGAGCCACGTCCTATCTTTCCAGTAATGGTAATCTTCACCATTTAATGCAGGAGGTCTAGTGACGGAGGCGCCTTCAGCTATATAAACGTGTGATTCTAGCATGGATCTTTATCCACACTTTGTAACGATGGTTCTTGGACACCATGCTCTAATACCAATTGAAGTAAATCACGCCTTAGTATAGACTTTACATTCGATATAGAAAATGAACAAGAATGAGGGTTGAATTGTGTATCCTTTTTCTTGAATACAATCCCCTTTTAAACTTCTTTGAAAACTTGCTTTTTCAAAACTATTGAGTAAGAGTATCACGAAGTATTGTAATTAACTTCTAAGTACTTGTATAAAACAATAGAAATTAAAAGTCGAGATTTAGAGAGTAGAAGTTGACACAACAGTTTTATCCTAGTTCACCCCAAACCGTGGGCTACGTCCAGTCCTCAGAATCCTTTCTGAGATTTTACTATTCTTCTCAAAAGTACAAGTATTCTTTCCACAGAGCCTCTTTAGGTCTCTTATAGCAAGTATTATTTCTCTTACTTAGCCCCTTCAGGCTCTCGGTTTTTCTTCTTTCTTATAGAAAGATATTGCGAGCTTTGTTACAGAAATGATAGCTCTAGCGTTTCACACAACAAATATTTAAGATCACTATCTCAAATTGCTAAGATTTAAAATCACTAACTTTTTAGAATCTCTAACTTTTTCAGTCTTCGACTCCAACTCATATTTATAGCCTTCGTCTTCAACTGCTTCTTTCTTCTTGCTTCTTGACCTTTGAAGAAACAGTTATTCAGTTGAGTTTTGTAACTAACTCAAACTAATCAACCATTCGACGTAGTATCGGGTCTTCGTATCACTTTCGTCTTACTTTTGCTTCTGCTTTGTCTTACTTTCTTTCGTCTCACTTTCGCTTCCACTTCGTCTCACTTTCGCTTCCGCTTCATCTTACTTTTGCTTCTGTTTTGTCTTAGTTTCTGCTTCCACTTCGTCTTAGTTTCTGCTTCCGTTTCGTCTTAGTTTTACTTCTGCTTTGTCTTAGTTTTTCTTCCGCTTTGTCTTACTCTAGCTTCCGCTTCGTCTTACTTTCTTTCTTCCTCCTCATTTTCTAATATTAGTATTATTTGATTTTCATCAAAATTATTAATCGTGAAGTTATTTTGACTTAACATTTACTATCTACTATAACTAATCATATAAATCGTCTATACATCTTCATTCATATTTCCTGTATGTAAAGATTCTAGCGGCAATACTAGACATAATTAAGACAATATCATCAAAAACCACACCTAGCTAAGTTTACTATTATCTCCCTTATGTCTATTTGCAAACCATTAACATTTTGTTTTTCTTTAAGCCATTTACGACATCTAAACTTGTAGTAAATGCTTCGTCATGCCACTAGAAGAAATTGCAATATTCTTTTCTTTACCATAAACAAAGAAAATAGTTATCAAGTTAGTAATAATGCTCATTTCTTAAAATTAATTGACTATGCTTAGAGTTTATTTCACATTTCAAACATCTAAAGAACATCTTTTCAGGGGTTCTTTATTATCTAAGAAATCCACAAAGGAACCTTTAGTCCACACTTGCAATATGTATGGACACATTGCTGCACACCTACTATTGTAGCTATAAATGCTTAGATAAAACAATACCCAATAACCCAACATTCAATATCTATAGTATATGTAAACATAATCAATATCGTAGTATTTTGCCGCAAGAGAGACACATACTTTAACATATATTAATTTATTTTTTGTATCTAATATTAACAATATGCATAAAACTTGAATGTGCATAATTCATGAATTGCTTTTTGTTATCAAATTATCTCTTAAGATGATATTCACACATCACCTACAACATGGAAAGTATAATATTTTCTTTTGACATTGAATTATCATCATTATGGTTTAATATGGTTAAAGAGACTTAAATCTCTTCTTTAGTAAAAACACATATTTTTATTCCATAGATTTTTTTATTATGAAGTATTTTGCAATCCCACCAACATTTATCTACAAGATTTTATGACCTCATGACCACTATAAGACCTGTAAGAATTTCTTTACAAACCATTATAAGACAAGTTCAAGTGCATTAAAGAAGTTAAAGTATCCAAATTAAATATTAAAAAAACACAAATAAATTCTTAAATCTAGGAAACATGATTGAAACGCTAACACCCTAGTAAACAAAAATCCCTAAATTGAAACCTTAACACTCCAACAAATTAAGACTATAGTTCATGGGAATATGGGGAATAATTGATGTTAAATAGGTAATAAATTCACAATATATACTTTTGATGTTATAATTAATGAGGATTTTTTTAAGTCCTCCATAATTAGACGATCTACCAAAGTTAAGAGCTCATCTCGTGTATGCATGAAGAGGCGATCTCACAACTAGACAATTTCCCATAACCAAGTGTCATGTGTAAGTGTGAAATACATGCCATCTATATAAAGTTGTGTAAATATATAAAAAATGGTCATCTATTCAACATTGAATGTTTTATAATATTACATGACGATATGCTTTATGTGTGAAAATCAAGATAAGTGTTGTCCCACGTAACACCAAAATAACTAAGATGTCATTGTTTCACTATTCTCTGTTTGGCATTTTAATGAAGAATGACATCAATGATTATGGTTAATGTATAAACAAAAGTATATGGTGTAAATAATAGCTCTAAAAAATCAGGGATTGAAATGAAAAAGGTCTAAATCATAAAAGGGTCCAGTATAATTAGTCCTATATATATATAAAGAGAGCTCAAAATTTTAAATAGCTAAATAATTATAAATAATATGGATAAAATATTATAATTTTTAATATTATCTTTAATATTACTCATGTTATTCCTAAACTTATAATCTTATTGACGATATTGAATTAACATATATAATAACTAATTATGATATATGTTATTTATCTAATTATTTAATTTTGGCATTTTTGATAATTAGATCTCCAAGATAATGAAAGTCTTCAAATTCAAATCAAGATAAGGTAGAAGGTATTGGGTTTCACTTGGATAAAAACAAAATCTTGTAAAAGATATGGATGGGTCTACGATTGTGTAAATGTAGAATTCTATGATGTGAAGACTTCTTGCATGATGAGATAAGCTTGCTTTTGGATGTGCTTAGGTGGTGTACTGTTAAGGTTCTCTTTCTGATTATTGTCATAAACTGATTAATTCTATAAAAAAGAGAGATTATTGTAGTATAGGTGGGTGACTGGCAATCTTCCAATCGATTTCTTTATACAACCTGCATCTTTATTCTTTGATGGGATCGTCTCATGATGGCTACGGTGATTGGTGGTAAGAGAAGAAGTTGATTATGAGTGGGTGTTGTATTTTTGGTTGATTGCGTGATTTTCTACAGCTAGATATTCTTCCATCCTTAAACAAAAATTAAGTTGTCTTGGGTAATTTTGTGGCTGTCATTTTTGGTGTTGGTGTGCAAAAATTTCATAAGTTTTCGTGACGTTGTAACTGTTATCTTTGTTGTTGGTTTAGTGTGAAAAATTTCAACAATTTTTGTGGTTGTTGCAACTCTATTGAGTTAACATTTCAGTGATGAAACATTTGTTAATTTGAGACGTTTTGTGGCTGTTATGCGTGGGATGTTTTAGTGACTGTATTAAAGATTCATAGTAGATTTCTTGGTTGACAACTTCCCGTTCTTTCGTTGATGAAGCAACATATTTAGGGGAGTTGCCTTTTTATTTCTAATGTTTTCGTTTATGTTGACTTTTGTTTAATAACTTGAGTTGTTTAGTTTGTTTCGTTATGATTAAACTTTGTTTAAGAAAATATTCTATTGAGGTTAGTACGAGGTGATCATACTATTGGGTGTGAAATACTTTCAGGGATTATGAGAACGAGGGATAGTGTCAAGAGTTGAGTGGTGTCAGCTTAGTAAAGCCTTGTATAAAACTATTATCGTTGGTGAAAGTATTAAACTAAGTGAGGGCCCCATAAATGTAGGCAAAGTGTGCCGAACTGTAATAAATGTAAATTGTATTGTGTTTTAAGGCATAGTTTGATATGTGTTTAGCCGTTAATTCGATCACTTAGTATATGTTTAGGTTAAAATTGTGTTAGTTTGTGATTTATTTGTGATTTAAGTATTTTATGGGAAGCTTATATATTATATTTTTTAGGTATCTTAATGTGTTTGCTAGTGTTTCAGAGTCAATATCGAATAACAGAGGAGTTTCGGATGGAGTCCGGGCCACAACACATATTAAGTCAAGAAGACTTCACTTCTATTAATTTTGGTGACAATTAAATAATAATAATCTTGGAAATGTATGAACTTTTTTGATAAGTTTGTTAAGTGTGCAAAAAAATGTAAGTAACACTTAGTCATCTCAAACGATATGTTAGCAACAGACGATACACGTCATCACAAACGAAGTGAAACAACAGACGAAGTGCAAATAACAAACGAAGCGCAAATAACAAATGAAGCGCAAATGACAAACAAAGTTAAATAACAGATGAAGCGCAAGTCACAAACGAAGCGCAATACCAAATGAAGCAACAATATTAGACGATACAAAAAAGGAAGATACTATAGAACGTTTGATAGTTAGTTAGTTGGAGTTAGTTACAGAACTCAGCTAAATAATGGTTTCTAGAAGATTAAAGAAGCAGTTTCTCAATAAGACAATTGGAGTCTTCAGCTATAAATACTAGTCCTAGTCAAAGACTAAAATAACATTTTTCACAAGAGAGAAAATTATGTTTGTACAATACTTAGAAAAATTCTGTATTCAAAGTGTGAAACAAGAGAGCGAATACTACTGTAACATAAAGCTCAAACTATCTTTCTTAGAAAGAGAAAGAAAAGGCTAGAGCTTGGAAAGGCTAAGATAGCAGAAAGAATACTTTGTGAATGAGACCTAAAGTGGCTCTGGAAGGGCAGAACGAATACTTGTAAAGTTGAAGAGTATAGTGAAATCTTAGACAAACTCTAAAGATTGGACGTAACCCAAGGTTTGGGATAAACCAGTATAAAATCGCGGCGTCTATTCTCTAACCCTTACACTTTAATTTTCTTGTTGTTAGACGAGTAGATAAAATTACTTGCGATTTCAATACATATCAACTTTAGTAAAGTATCTTTGGTATTCATTTGATAATTGTAAAGATATTCAAGAAATCTCAAAAGATTAATAATTTCGAAAATATTACACAATTCGACCCCCCTTTTTGTGTATTTTATATGCTTTACGTGATTCCTATATTAACAAGTGATTTACTTCAGTTGGTATCAGAGCACGGTTTCCAAGAACCACTTTAACAAAGTGAGGACAAAGATCCATAGCTGAATCACATGTTTTTATAGCTGAAGGTGCCTCGGTCAGAAGACCTCCTGCGTTTAATGATGAGGATACAGGATGCGGCTCTTTATAGAATCTACACATATTGATCTTTGGGATATCATTGAAATGGTCCATACACACCAATAGACGATGGAGGCAATATCATTTTTTGTAGCGGATGGTCAGCTGATCAGAAAGCTCGATTTTAATTAAACTTAAAGGCCAAGTTCTTTCTGAGTTATGCCCTAAGCAGAAGTGAATATGATAAGGTTCACAGATGTGAAACTGCAAAGGAAATGTGGGACACATTATCCATCGCATATGAAGGCACAAATCAAGTGAAAGAGTTCAAGATCAGTATTATTGTACATCAGTATGAGCTGTTCAAGATGAAAGAGGATGAGTCTATTGATCAGATGTTTGGATGTTTGCAAACTATCGTTAATGGACGTAAAGCTCTTGGGAGAATCTATGATAATCAAGATCATGTCAAAAAGATTCTCAGAAGTCTGCCTAAAAGATGGAGACCTGAAGTTACAACAATATAAGAAGCCAAGGACTTAAGCAAGTTGAAGCTAGATGAATTTCTTGGTTCTTTGAAGATACATGAGGTAGAGCTTGATGCAGAAGATAAAACTAGAAGAGACAAATCTATAGCATTAAAGGTTGGTCAGAAGAATAAAAAGATCCAGAGAAATAGAATTGCATCTTCAAAAGCATTAAAGATTGAAGAAATCAAGAATGATGATGCCCGTGAATCTGATTAAGATTCAAGTGAAGATGGTGATGAATTATCCTTCATTTCAAGAAATATTAGGAGGATGTGGAAAAAAAAGCAAAGGGAAACAAAGATTTTTCTTTTAAGAAAACTAGCAATGCCGAAGTCAAGAATGCGAAAACTTCTTCTACTATGAGTGCAACAAACCAGAACACTACAAGTCTGAATGTTCGTTGCTCAAAAGAAAACAGAAGAAAAGTAAAGAAAACAAAAAGAGCATGATGGCAACTTGGGAAGATTTGGATTCATCAGAATCTGATTTCGATTCAGAAGCATCAGTACAAACAAACATATGCTTAGTAGCTGAAAAGGAATGCAACGATGAGGTAACTTCTAATTTTAATAAACTTCAAGAGGCATATTTAGAATTATTAGAAGATTAACATGTTTGCTGAAAACTTGAAGAATACGAAAGTGTTAGAAAAGTAAAACATTTGCCTTAAGAAATAAGTAGATGATAACTATAGATAAATCTGAAGAAATTAGTTAATTGAAACAAAGGACTAATAGTCTTTCAGCAGATTTATCAACATTTACTGAAAGTACAAAAAAATGAACGATATGAATGGAAAATATAGACACCCAAATGATAAGAGTGGTTTAGAGTTCACTAATAGCAATGTTCGTCATAATAAGAGTTTTGTTCCTAACAGAAAGGAAAAGAAATAACTTTCTTATTATTACTCGAGGAATAATTGTAAGACTAACCCCAAGGACCCAAGAAAATATGGGTACCTAAGAAAGGCTTAATATATGAAGTAAATCACATGTTAGTATAGACTTAATATTCGATATACAAAACGCACAAGAAGGGAGGGTTGAATTGTGTATCCTTTTTGTAAAATCCCCTTTTGAAAACTTGCTCTTTTAAAACGAATGAATAAATGTTTCACGAAGTATTGCAATTCGCTTCTAAATACTTGTATAAAATAATAAAAGTAAAAGTTTAGAATTGAGAGTAAGAATCAATACAACAGATTTATACTGGTTCACCTCAAACCATGGGCTACGTCCAGTCCTCATAATCCTTTCTGAGATTTCACTAAACTTCTCAAAAATAAAAGTATTCTTTTAGCCAAGTCTCTTACAACAAGTATTCTTTTCACACTTAGCCTCTTCAATCTATCTGCTTTTCTTCTTTCTATTGAAAGATATTTCGAGCTTTGTTACAAACAATAGTAGCTCCAGAATTTAGCACAATAATATTTCTAGCTTTGGAATCTCTATCTCTTGTAAAATTCACTAACTTCTGTAGTCTTTGACTTCAACTCGTATTTATAGCCTTCGTCTTCAACTACTTCTTGATAACTACTTCTTTCTTCTTGTTTTTTGATATTTGAAGAAACAGTTATTCAGTTGAGTTCTGTAACTAACTCAGACTGATTCATCATCCGACGTGGTATTAGGTCTTCATCTTAGTTTCTTCCATCTCATTTTTGTTTCCGTCTCATTTTGCTTCTGTCTCATTTTGCATCTGCTTCCATCTCATTTTGCTTCCGTCTCATTTTCTTCCATCTCCTTTTGCTTCCGTCTTATTTTGCTTCCATTTCATTTTGCTTCTGTCTCATTTTGTTCTGTCTCATTTTGCATCTGCTTCCATCTCATTTTGCTTCCATCTCATTTTTTTTCGTCTAATTTTGTTTCTGCTTCCGTCTCACTTTCTTCCTTCATTATTATATGGTTTTCATCAAAATTGTTAATCGTAAAGTCATTTTGAATTAACAATCTCCTCCTTTTTTATGATAACAAATAATCATAGTTGTTAGAGAGAAAGTATTATTTATAGAACAGTATACAATATAAGACTAAAAAATGTAGTCTATACATTGTAGTCTCTAGATTTTTCTTCATCTATTATTCTCTTCTCTTTTCTCTGCCTATTTTTGTCATTCCTTTCTTCTTCTACCTTTCTCTTCTCCTTCTCCTTCTTCCCTTATTTGTTATTAATCAAAAAAAATCATGACTTGAGACGTTTCATAACTTCATAAAACAATTCCTTCAATTCAGTGAGTAGTAACTTGATGTCTTGGCGAATATACTCCATCTCCTTATACAAGTTACTAATAGAAGCACGCAGATCTTCAACTTTATCTTCTCTGTCTTCATCATGCTTTTGCTGTACTACTTCAAGACCAATAGTCATAGTATATGCATCTGAAGGTATAACATCAGGTCCAGTAATTATGAGGGTAGGAGGTTAAATAGGTATGTTCGATTCCAGGAGATCAAGTTCATCAGGGCTGGGTAGTCTAGGGACTTAGCCTCCAAGTAGGTGTAGAACATCTCCAAACGAAGACACAGCACTCAAGGGTCTAATGTTCATAATCAGGTGCACAAGAGTCTCTATGTTGTAGCTAATATCTTTAATCCTAATGGATCTGTACTGCCCTTCTGTGATTCTTCCAACTACCTGAGAAGATTCTTCAGTGGTTCGAGGACCAAAGTTGCTTCCTGATGCCTTTGAAATGTAGAGGGAAACATAATTTCCTTTATACTGGGATGCATAGCATGCTGCATCTATGTTTCTCACTTCAACCTCGATCTATTCGTCTATTAGATCACTTATTAACCCTTCAGGGTGCAGTTTCTTCTTCCCCTTTTCTTTATTGCGAACAATGTAAGGTCTTGGTTGAATGTCAGGCACAACCTTTATCACAGTTCTCTTTGTGATTGGTAAGATAGTATACTTCTGCCTTGTCATCTGTGTGGGGTATGGTTTGGTTCCCTCAACCCGTAGAAAACCATACATACTTTTCTCATCATCATTCAACAGATGGATTGTACTACTATTTACTAAGATTGGTTGAAATTGTCCCTTGACTGACCTTTTTGGGGTTTCTATAATAATGATAGAGTTGTTACTCCTAACAGGTTGAATTTCTTCAATAACCTTCATTCTCAAATCCTTTTTTCTTAACATTTGAGAGGTATTGACCTATGCTAGACTGCGTTCAACTGATTTCTTCTTTTGAACAACTGTAGGAGTGCACTTCTTCTGACTGATTTTCTGCTTTTTCCCTTCTTCAATCAATCTAGGAGTCTGTTGTTGAGGTTGGGTTTCTTCTTCTCAAACTTCAATTTCCTTTTTATCTCAGTCTCTTTAGCAAAATTAGCTTAATCTTCCTTTAAGATTGAGACTAAAGACCTGGTTGCCTGAGGTGATTTCTTCTCAGAGTCTCTACCATGAGTCAACTCTTTTCCTTTCTTCTCCTCTTGCTGACGCAGGGTTCGTACTCTGGACGACCTTTTCACTTGCTTAGGTATTTCTGAAAAAAGTGTATCCCCCTTTCTCTTTAAGGAAATGTTCTCTATATACCGCACCTGGTTTCCTTCTTTATGAGAAATCGCCTTAACTTTCATTACTTCTTCTGACGATTTCTTTTCTCCAACCGCAGGCATTTTCTCGCTGGATTGAGATTTTGATTTTCTTATGGGATTCCCCTTTTTAGACAGCTCCCCCTCAATCCTTGCTATCTTCCTAGAATCTGTTTCCTCTTTCCCCAGATTCTTCAAACCCATTTTGCCAATAGTTGCAGAATTGATAGAGCTTCTGATATTTAGCTTCATTCTGTTTCCTTTATCCAAAAGGAATCCAGAATCTCTGAATATTCTTGTCAGGATCATCCCGTATGGTAGGGCAATCAAGTCTTTCTTTGACTTTACCATAGACTGGAAGATAAGAAAAAGTATATCTATAGGCTAGCGATTGAGTAGATACAATAGACATTGTTCATCTAACGTTGTCACCAGATGCCTTGATTTTGTTCTT
>JANITX010176819.1:0-12087 GCA_027564395.1 Erythroxylum ulei
TTTAAATCTTAATTTTCACCAATTGCATAATTTCCCAAAAATCCAAAAAGATTCATTTATACTTTACTTTTCTTTAACTTTGATCAATCATTCAAAACCCCCTTTTTAATTGCTTAAATTACATAATTCGATTTTAGGCTAGTTTTAAAAATCAATTTCCCACAGTTCCAACGAGAGAGACAACCCGAGGTTCAGCTTGCTACAATCTTGGAATTAATTATTTTTTATCGGTTTCCAAGGTCGATTTGTAAATCGAACGACAGAGCCGCGATCACCATACCTCTTAACACTTCACAAAAAAATCTTGAACCTAATTTCATAGAAGAATTCGTGACTCAATCACCAAGAGGAAACTACTATGCTTCTATAATAACCTTATAAAAGTAAGTTTCACCCATTGGTTAGCCATTAAGCATTGACTTTAGACTAGAGATTTTATTTTCTTCATCTCTACTCTTTCTAGTTATGTTCTATGTAACTTCAAGATGAAGAATCATATATCCTTCTAGTACTTTTACTTAACTTTAGTATGAAATCTTACTACTATGATCTAATTTACATTAGAACAATCTTCTTTAACCATTGACTATTGAATGGTCTTTGAAAATTTCACTAAATTTATATGAAGTCTTGGTAATGTTTAAACTTACACTAAATTTTTATATTCATTTCCTTTGGCTTGAGAGGATCTCCATAGATTTTAGTAACCAATATAAGTTACCAATTGATCTTTCAAGACATGCCTACCTATGGATATGAGAAATCATAACAACCACCAAATTAGTTCAACAATATCTATAAGTTGAAGTGTTGGAATCAATATATAGATCACAAAACCCTTAAAGGTTTGTTTGCTTTTTAATGTGAACAATACTTATTTGCCAGAACTAGTACACTAGTTATCAGTTAATAGGCTGAGGTATGTCAACCTAAGGAAAATTGTGGGCTAGACATTTTACTAATAAAAACCATGAATAAAATGGTTTTGGATAAGATAATTTGGAAGTTTGAATTGTGAAAGAGACTTTCACTGACTAAAGAAACTTCTTAAGGATCTTTTATGTCAACTTAGATAAGCTAAGAGGGAAGGAAATATATGAGCTTTAGAATACCTGATGATTGTTAAGAATGGATGTTATCAACTGGAATCATTCAATATATAAGAGGATATTACTCATCTAACTACTAATTCTTTAATGCATTAGGTTTAAGAGAGGGTGGAAATCCTTATAGGAAAGCTTTTTGGTAGTTATAGGTACTCTATGGTACTTCAAGGGCTATAATTCACCTTAAATCTTATACTTTTTTAAATTCTATGCTTATGAAAAAAAATCTTGTTGTTATCTTATTATGGTTGTTCTTATGCTCCTTCCACTAACAAATTTTCCCTAGTTTGAGTTAAAAGGATAGATAAGATATGTTTAAGTCTAGTAGTTAGCATTTGTAGATAATTTTATAAAGAAACTACAACAAAAAAATAGGTTTATATTCCTAAATAGAGTAGTTAAGAAACTTAGGGATAAGAAAAATTAATGTTTTTTTCATTTCTCTAAGCATCTTTCCCGTGGTGAAAAATTTTAGAACTACATTAGAGACTAAGTTCCTTATAGGTTTTAAGACCTTTGGAAAAATAAATCATTGGGCTTGTCATGTCCAAGTGCTTTATATGGAGAAATATTTAATAAAAGAGCTAGTAGATTATCACTAATGGAGTTTTGAATGAAATCTTAAACTCCATGCAAAGAAAATAAACTGTTATTGCAATTTCCTAAGAACTCCTTGAGATGAATGAAATGACCTTTATCTAATAGTGATGTCAAGCTATATACCCTTCAAGGTTTATAAGGTTTATAAATTTGTTAATTTTTTTTCTATTAAGTAAGGCTTTAAAGAAATATCTTGAGTTCATATCATTGTCTTTAAGCCAAAACCCTAGACTTTTTTTTATAAGAGAATTATGAAACTCTAAAGCTTTAAAAAAGCAAATTAAGGCTTGTTCTGCACAACTTGTAAAAAGGAATTAGTAAAGTTGGCTTAAAGAAATTCCTAATCTTTAAAGAGGAATTCTTTAATGTTTATAACTACCATGTAAGTGTAATTAATCTTATTCTTCTTATAGCCTTTTATCGCTTTCTTGATAACTTGTTATTTTCTCATACGAATGAAAGTTTTATCTCTTATTGTGTTAGCCCTTAGACCTCTACTAACTGTATCCTCAAACTAATATTCAGCTAGAAAGTAACTAAATTTGAAAGGGGCTTTTATGGTTATACTAGCTGCAAATAATCTAAATTCTATTACAAAATGATCAAAACAAAAAGAACTTTCAATTTGAGTTTTGCTAAAAAGGTAAAAAGGCCATCCAATAGTAGTTAATGAGAGCTCTGTCAAATTTTTTAATAAACTAATCACTAAATTGCTTGTTGGACTAATTATAGAGATTATCATCATTCCTTAAATTGATTATACATATCTAATACAAGCAATTCTTTAAGTGATTATTGCAAAGATTTAATTTAAACTTGGATCACTCTAATCAGGAGATTCGATGGTGTTATTGAATTTTCCAAGAATGGTTAAATAAAATTTGTATGTATTTTTATGGCACAATAGGTTATCGTGATGAGTAAGTTGATGAATTGGTTTATAAAGTGAGAATGTAAGATTAAGACCTCTATAAGGTCATAGGACATAAGAGTCCTTCTATTAAAATGAGCTTAATGATTGGTGATTTGCTTGTAGCTCTTATCAAGGAATGAAAAATCATCCCTATGTTTATTAGTTTTTTTTTCAAGTACACCAAAAAGAAATGTTTTTTCATGCTTAATTATTCTCTAACCATTTTTTGTTTTATTAGGACAATTCAAACTCTTAACATTTTAGGAAATAATGTTCATTTAGTATGGGATTTGGGGCTAATATATACCTTTCTTCTAGCTTTCTCATAAGTTGTCTCTCGGTAAGTGTATGATCCACTAATTTATTAGGTGTTGAAGTTTCTTTCATTCCAAAGGAGAAATTATCTTAAGGACTACTTAAAGTGAACAAAGAAGATGGAACTGATTTTGGCTATCATCATTATGTTGATTAGAAAAAGGTAACCATGAGAGTCCTTGTTAGTTCTTAATGGCATTTAAGAGCGGGGTGAATTCGAAAACTATACGTAGATAAGAAAGTCTATTGGATTAAATGGATTGGTGAATTTCACCTCAAAAACAAAAATCTTTGGTAGCTAACAAACTCCAAGGATATTTATTAGACTTTCATTTAAATGCCATACTTATGAAGGATGATATGTCCTTGAATAAAACACAAGCTAGGAAATGGAGCTACCTTATGGTTTTGGGATGACAAGTGGTCTGAATTTTGCCCCCTCAAACAAAGGAATGAAATTGTCCTCCTGAGAAATAGAATTCCTCTGGAACCAAAATAATCTGACTGATTCAGAATGGAGATTGGTATAGGAGTTTCATAAGTTTATCTCTTCTTATAAGATATTTACTCAACTACCTCAACGGAATAGAGAAGACATCATTATATAGGTTCCTAGTTCTAAAGAGACCTTTACTAATAATTCTTGTCACAAGATATACATAAGCATTTTTTTCATAAGTCCTTTGGCATGAACTCTTTTGAAAGCAATCCCTGAATCCCAAAGCATCACTAATCACTTGGCTAGTGATTGAAAACATATTGAGAACTAAAAACAAATGGTTTGGCACGTATGATTCCACTTGTGTATTATATAAGGAAGATAGGAATCATTTATATTTTATTTACCATTACTCTAAAACAGTGCGAAGTGGAATTCTACACTTGCTAAAAGAAGTTAGTCACACCTAAGAATAGAGTGGTACTCTAGACAAGTTTATCAATCTTGTTAAGCATCAAAAGTATAATGGAATGTTACCCAAGACAGTCTTCATCACTACAATTTACACTCTTTGGAAAGAAATGAATAATAGTTTATACAAAGGAGTTAAAGAAGATAAACACCAGTTGGTTAAAAATATCCTCAATTGTATTAGAGCTATAACGATAGCAAAAAATATGCAAAACTCACTTACCCCTGGAATGAGAAATAAGTTGAACTTGTAAACTATGGTTTGACTATTTCATTTGACTAGTCTTATTTTATTATGTAAGTTGAAACTCATTATATTATTAAGCTAGCTTTTGCTATAGTTAAGACAATTTCATTCATTTTCTAAAAAAAAGATCACAATTTATAAAGAATGAAAGTAAAAAGTAAAAAAATGAATTTTAACAAACTCTAAAGTAATAAAGTAAAAGAGTAAGGGAAGATAGATGCAAATAGATTTATAGTGGTTTGGAAAACAATCTTTCCCTACATCCATTCCTTTTACTCTTCTTAGATTTCTATTATAATTATTATTTTAAAGAAAAGAATATCCTTTCTATAAACCTTACATTGTAAAGAGAAATCTTTATAAAACCTTTTTCCAAGGTGAAAAAGCAACGTTAATGCCACTTAAAACATTTGCAAATACAATAAACAAAAATCTCAATAAAAGCTTACAACTTAAAGTAGCTTACTTTATCAACTTGATAATATTAAAAAGGCTCACTCACTCAAAACGAGAAAGTGAATGCTTAAAAGATTGAAAACAATTAGGGATATGTGTAAAAGGTATTTTCACCTCATTTATTAGAATAAAATTTCTTAACTTCAAAAAAATGTGTCTAAAAGGAAATCAAATAATTTTTAGTCAAGAACTAATGAGATAAAGGTATTTATAGTGTTTTGGGCCCTTGTGGAGGGTACCAATTGACCAGTATAATATATTGGTTAACTAATGTGCATTGAGTGCACAGATCTACTAGTTCTTAAGAGATTAGTTGACCACTAATCATATTGGTCAATCATTATGAAATATTAGTTTAAAAATATATCAACCCATGTTATTAAAAACTTTAGATACATCAAATTTAACTACTTTAACCTATATTGGTAGAATGCTAACACATATAAGTTGACCAATTCTCCTAAAAATATGATTTAACAACTTCAAATACTCGAAAGCAATCTTCTTAATGCATTAATGATTTTAAATATTTCCAAAAATATTTTTTAAATATTGTTTAAAAGATCAATATATTTTTCTTCTAAAATCGAAAGCTTTAACACTTTTTAATGAAACAAAATACTCATAGAATAAAGTATAAAATGTTTACACATAGAAAACCTTTAAGAATACCAAAGCAATGAAGTGAGATTGCAAATGATATTAAAATATAAAAGATCTTGATGTGTCTTCTTTTTTCCATTTTTGAAGATGACAAACTATTTATGATATTAAAGACCAATAATAAGATTAAGCACGAAAGTAATTTTCTATATCAAGATAATGATTAGCTTCCCTTTAATTTATACAGAAGAAATAAATCAATATCAAGAATAGTATAAGTTTTTAATTTTAACTAAGTGATATTAGATAACCAGTAAAAGAAATATCCATAAATAAAGGATAAAAAATCATATGTAAAATAACCATAGTCACTTTGAATCTAATATCATAAAAATTACTCTCCCACTTTTTAGAAACATAAAAAGGTCTTATTATTATATTCCTAAAATAAGTCTTATTATCTTTTGTGGTATTTCCATATGTTCTATATCTATTATCACATAATCAATATTGTATAAATATCTTATAAAATTTAATTTTAAACCTTTCATGAAATACAAGGGCTCCTATAAAAATTTAAAATTATGTAGAATTTTGGTGTAATTCATGTAACTTCATAGCAGGTTGATATTTTGTCCTTAAGAAATATTGGAAAAAACATTCATGTAACTTCATAGGAGGTTGATATTTTTTCCTTAAGAAATATTGGAAAAAACCATGTTCATCACATCCTCCTCCCATCCTTTTTAAATAAATTTTATCTTAAAGAAGTTAAGGGTGTATCCTTTTCAAATCTTCCTCCAACTCCTATATGGCCTTATGATCTAAGTGGCTTCTTCACAACACTTTGACATAAAGAATCACCTTATTTGTTAAAAACTAGTATTTGTGATCTATAACATTTTTTAGAAATTAAAAGTAGTATTAATTTAAGGATAAAGCCTTAGGGGATACAAAGTTTAGTTTACAAGAAGCTAATACTGGCAGTCTCAAAAGAAGACAAAGATGTCGAACAACTATCAATATTGTGTCTTATCACCTTAGAGTGTGTTAATCATATAACATATATCTTTTATCTCATTGCACCTGGTTCTAAGTACAAGAAGTATGGAATGTAGGAATAAGAAGGAACCCTTACAAAAAATAGTTTATTGATAATCTAAAGGAAAATTTAGGCTTGTTCCCTACCACTAATCCATAACTCGCATAAGTGACTCCAAAATATTTGGCCCTTTCAATGATCCAATATGATATAACCAATACTAAAAGAATTGTCAAACACATGGTTGATAAATGAGATAAATAACAACATCATGGATTTTGTAAAAGATATGGGGGTCCCCTTGAATCCCTTTAGAGCAAAGATTACTATAAAATATCATAACATTTTTGGGCCTTATATAACAGGTTTTTGTAAAAAGAGGTTCCCACCATTGATCAATGAAGAATTGGATAGAACCATATACTTTGAATTACTCTAAAATAGTAGGACAGATAAAATGTTTTCATGTTACTCTCAAGAAGAAAAATCATGAAATTGAGGATAGTTAGTATCAAAATACTCTTCTTCATTAGTAGAGGGAGGAATAGGATGTAGAGAAGTTAGGGATCTCTTTTGAGTCCTCCAAATCATAGAAGGTGTTCATTAGCTCTAAATCGAGTGAGTGTCCTGTGCATAGGATTATGGTTCACACTAGTTCTTGCTATAAGGGTAGGGAAAAGCTACAAGGCAATAGGTTAGGGAGGTAACTAAGGAGAGCTTGAAAAGTGTATAGGTACTAATGGTATGCGATCACCTATAAGAGAAGAAAACTCATATAACTTTAATCATATAAACTTAAAATTTTCAACCATCACAATAGGAAGTGAGCAATCTCAGCATATAATGCAAGATACACTATGAAGTATGCATAATTTATTAGAAATCAATGTTAAGAAATGCAATATATAATAAAAACATTGAGTTTATTTATGAAAATATGTAACCACATTATGAAATAAGAATTAATAAATATAATAGGCTTAATATAATGAGAGTGACCTAGTATTGTCTCCAATTTTTTAAAACCCCAATTTGCTTAAGAATGCCTAAGTATAAATTACTTAACTAAATTTTGGAATGATAAGATGTAATGAAATTCAGCGTATTAATATCTTATAGATGTTTCTAATTGTATTTAGAAACCATCAATCATATAAAGATGCATAAAATTGAGAATTTCAAAAGCCCCCAAATTTAAATGTCAAAAGCTCATATTTAGACAAAATTATGAGTAATCCAATGTAATTGGCCCATTATTGTTGGATTTTGATTTGTTTTACTTCTTACTTATTATTTGCTTAATGATTTATTTATGTTTGTTTGTTGGTTTGATTATTATTTTTGGGTCATTAATTCAGTAGGCATGAATAAAGATTGGAATTTTAGTAGGAAAGTTTGGGACTCAGTTAGAGTTAATGTGGAGTTAGTGGATTAAAGATGTAGAGCCATAAAAGACAAAAGAAGGTCAAAATTGGGAGAACAAGACTAAGGACGGGCATAATTGGAAGAAAGAAACTAAATTGTGTCTTAAAATTAGGAGAGGGAAGGAAGTTGTTGTGGAAACCAAGAGAGGAGAGCATTGAAAAACGTGAAATAGAGAGAAGAAGGAGAAAAACGTGGGAAGCTTAGAAGGAAGAAAGAAGAGAAATCATCTTGTCAAGGAAAGTTTATCTTCTTCTTCTTACTTTGTTAGAGAAAGAACTGGAGAGAGAAAGTGTTTGGTGTAGAGAATGAGTGTTGGATTGGAAGAAGATGATTTAAAGAACCCATTTGATTTTTAAGGTTTCTAAGCTAGGTTTTGGGTTTTCTAACCTATTTGGACTATGGATAGGTTAAGTTGAGCTTGATTTGGGTTAATTCCATTTTCTTTATGATTATGGAAATTTGGGGGATTTCCATCTGAATTGGAATTAAATGAGAATTTTGGTTGTGTTAGGAAATCAAGAACAACCTACCCAAGAGCAAGAGGAAGGACACAATTAAACTTGAACTTTCAAGATTATAAGGTGGGTAAAATATTTATAGTTATTTTGTAATGGGTAAAATGCCTTATGTGTGTATTGTATGTTAAAAATGACTTGCTTGAAATGTTGTGATTGTATGAAAAATGTAGGATGATTCATTATCATATCATTCCATAAAAGACGAATGGCTTTTTGTATGATGAGTTATGACCATGTTATACCTTGAAAAAGGTTATGAAATTTTGAATTGAATTATGAGCATGATTATGTTATGCCTTGTACCATGGCATTTTGACTAAATAGAAAGAAGAAAAAGCATGAGAATATGAAATTTGTGATTGACTAAATTAAGCATAAACTTGTTTATGGTTGGGCAAGAGAGTAACGTTTCGTTAGTCATGTGCACGTTGACGTATAGCCTTCTCCTGGCTGCTCGCTTGAGGCCACGAGATCTTGAGAAATCGGGCTCATTTTGTTCATTTTGATGATTAATTACACTTGACATGTTTTATGTAATGATGTGTGGAACTATGAGTTGCCAATTTTGAATTATGAATGATTGAATTGCTAGCCCAATGAGATTTAAATGTATATGAATATATGACTGTTTATATATATGTATGTTTGATTGTGTGACTCATCGGCAATGGCTATAAATATATTAGCTACTGAGCTGTGTAGCTGAACCTAATATTTTTCCCACTCCTCAGGCGCAGGTCGAGAAGATCAGTGACTCTTGCAAGGCATTTGGATACTCTGACCTAGCTAGGCATATTTTGTATTAAGTTAGTAGCATTCGGTTAGCTTTATAAGCATATCAAACATTAAGCATCCATCTGTATTTGTATTAAGCTACTAGTGAGCGTGTTGATATATAATTAAAGCTATGCTCAAAGTGTGTTTGGTTTTGTTAACGAAATATGATTTCTTTTGCTTATGATTTTCCAAGTATTATATTGCTTTTCATATTTCAGGTCTATTATAGGGGTATAATTTGTGTTCTAACTTCTGGAAAAATCTAGAATAATCTAGGTTAGTTTAGACAAAGTTGTCCTCGAGAAAGTAGTGGCTAATCTTGCTAGCTTTCCAGGGGGGTTTCGTCTTAGTTTGGAAGACATATCGTCTCAGTTTCTATCATCTTAGTTTGGAAGACGTATCGTCCTAGTTTGGAAGACATGTCATCTTAGTTTCTATCATCTTAGTTTGCTAAGACTATCGTCTTAGTTCGTATCGTCTTAGTTTATTTGCTAAGACTATCGTCTTAGTTTGATGCCTGCATCATCTTAGTTTGACTTCTATATTTTCTTATTTTGACCTACGCTTCGTCTTAGTTTCGTTTCGTCTTAGTTTCGTATTATCTAAGTTTTACTTCGTCCCAGTTTCGCTTCATCTTAGTTTGAGCGTCTCAGCTTGTATCGTCTTAGTTTGTAACATCATCTTCTGCTTCATTTTTTATCCTTTCAGAAGCTGAGTCTTGCTTTGAGGTCTTCATCAAAGTTGTATATCTCGAAGTCCCCTTTCGAATCTTCTAAACACAAAATCATTCCGACATCTGTAGTAAAAGTTATGGCAATTGCGCCAAGGCAGGTACAATGTGAGTAAGGACACAAACATGTTGGATTCTTTTGGCCATAACTTCTTCACCCGACCCCCAAATGAAGCGATAGATTCCTAACACGTTTTTCTATCTTTTATACTAAAATTGATAGCCTTTGGTGTCGAATTTCAAAAGATTGATATAAAGGACATGAGGGCTGATTGGAAATGACCCCCAAAAGGAAAACCGCTCATGCTTTTTGACTGTGAATCGGATAGTTGGGTTTCGAAAACGGGGCCCAATAGGGACTACTACACCTTTTTCAGCCATTGATGAGAATTGGCCGAGCATTAAACCCCACCTCTATGAAGTCCATACTGTATGAAAACTCCTCAGGTACTCCTTATCCCCTAACTCATTATGTGACATTTGATAATTTCTCTTAGGGTCATAAGGCTTTCTTGGCAGCGATTAGCTCAAACACTAAGCCTAAGAATTATGCAGAGGCGATGAAAAGTGTAGAATGGCATAATGCTATTGTCCGTAAGATTGCAGCTCTTGAAGTAAATCAAACATGAACATTGAAGACTTTACCATTAAGAAAGCGGCCTATAGACTATAAATGGGTCTATAAAATTAAGTATAAGTCTGATGGCAAGATTGAGTGGTACAAGGCACAAAAAGCTTCACATATATCGAAGGCTTAAATTTTCGTGAAACCTTCATGTCGGTGGCCAAATTGGTCTATTCGTTCTTTCTTATCTATTGCAGTTACAAGAGGATAGCAATTGCACCAATTGAACGTTAGTAGCGCCCTTTTTGCATGGGCAATTGGATGAGGAGGTCTAAATAAGATTGCCGCCTAAATTCAAGGCTAGTCATGACTAGAAGTTTTGTCGACTGTGTAAATCCATCTACGGGTTATGTCAAGCATCTCGAAACTGGTTCACGAAGTTGAGTGATGCAATTCAGACATATGACTTTGTTCAGTCCTGTGCAGACTACTCGCCATTCACTTTCCACAAAGGCAATGTAAAGACTCAAGCATCTGCATTCCTTTTATTGTGAAAACTTTTTTTGTGGACTCTACTTTGGTTGATTATTTTCATAAGATCACTAACATAATGCTCAAGCCTTTAAATACAGTTAGAATTCTATCTCAATGAACTTCTTAAAGCCTGTCGTACTCCTTTGGGGATAAGAGCTCCTCCAACAAGTGATGTTACCATATATCATGAATAAACCATAATGTCCAGAAAGAGGATAGCTACTATTTGTTTCATAAAAAAATTTGGTAGTCATTATTTATTAAGAGACTTTTATTCTATATTTTTAATTTAATAATGATACTTGTTTTATTCAAAATGTTTTGAAACTAGAAGGTTGTCCACAAATCTTGTAAGTTTTCTTTTAAGTTGTGACAATCAGATAGTAAACTAGGTATTGATTTGGATGGTGAAGATTTAGGTAATGAAATGGGTGCTCAAGAAGGTGGTGAGTTTGATGGTCATGATAGAGATGAATTTGACTCGAATTTCAACATTAGTGTTGATTCAGATCTTGACACAATATATATTGACTCTTTTAATCCTAGGAGTTTCTTGGACAACGATGAATATCCCATTAGTGAATAATCAGATGTTGTATTCAAACGACCCAATGAAAGTAATAGATATGTTTTGTAGTTGCTGCAAGTAAATGGATGTTGGGGATGGTTTTTGATAATGCTAAGCACTTTAAGGATTTGGGTGTTAATTTGGAGATGGGAAAGGAATAACTATGATTCCTGATAAGCAAAAGGTAAGTCATCCAATTTAAAGTTATTTTTCTACATATTGGCATCTATGAACACTTTTAACTAGTTGTTCTTAATTTACACAGACTTATGCTAGCCAAGAATGATGTATTTCCATATGTTACATATAAGATGTTTGTAAGGCATATATATCAAAACTTAGGGAAATAAAATGAAAAAAGAAATGAAAAGGCATTATGGAATTATATGTAGGTAACATTCACTCAAGAATTAGATGATAGGCTCATTAAATTAAAGTAAATTGCACTAGGATGTGTATAAGACTTTCTTGAATATTCGAAGGAAACAAATGTTCAATTGTGGACAACAACATCAGTAAGACATTCAACGCATGATTTTTGGTGGCCAAAGATCGCCCTATTGCTGGACCCCGTTTTCGAAGCCCCAGCGATTGCTTACAGATACCGTAGACCATTGGGCCCGAGTCCCGAACCCCGAGGCCAAACCCCTAGATGACCCGCGGGACCGTCGAAGAGATAATCATTTGTGGAAGCACACTTATATATATATATTGCTCAAACATACATTCACAAAAGAACTCCAACTCTTCATACATTTCCGTTCCAAAAGTTCAACAA
>JANITX010176852.1:0-12085 GCA_027564395.1 Erythroxylum ulei
CACCAAAGCAAAACAAGAATCTATCCACATTCCTCATTCAGTAGTTCTAACTTCTAAGAAAACGTTCGGGGTGTATCAAAAACAAAGAAGATTAAAAGAAGATGAGACAAGAAAGAAAATAAAATAAAATGAAATGAAGAACAGTATTAAAACTTATGACCGTACATTAATTTGGTCATGCCAAATTGCACTGCCGTGATCATTAACTCACAACTTTACAACGTTTTTCCTTAGGTGTGAGACACTCTCACGCCTATTTAAGGTGTCTTCTCATGGTTGTGAGACACCACTTACACCCATGAGACATAAGTCTTCATCGGGAATGATGCCAGTTGTCCCATTTAACCTAGTTATTTACTATATAAAGCAATATGTTGTGACAGTTTCGAAAGGTTGGACAGATGCGAAAAACCTGCATTCTTCTTCATTTTCTCTCAGTTTTCAACAACAAAAGAGGTGTTAATGACTTATGCTTAGAGATTGATTGAGAAGATGGAGGGCTAACTATCTTGACACCGGTTTAGGGGGATAATTGACGCCGAGGAGCATATTAAGCATATCATTGTTATTTATCATTTTCCTTCCCTCTTTCAGATTGTTTATGTTATCATGTATGTATTGATTGGGTAATGTATGAGGATGATTTTGATGCTCTATTCAATCATTTTTTATGAACACCCATTGCTAGAACTTGAATTCGATACATAATAGTCGTGTTTGAAGTTGTATGTAGCAACTAACGGTATTAAATCGTTTGGGATAATGTAAAATAAGTTAAACAATCCAAACTTTTATGATTATTGCTTAGATTGGTTCATTTTTCTTAATTGTAATGCGACTATCTAGTTAAACTTAGTGACTGAAACCAAGTTTTCTATATTATGTAGTGACTATCTATATTATTGGATATTGTGCTTAATTTAGCTTATGAGTGCTTGCTTTGAATTAATGTAGTTTGAAGGTAAAATTGTCACAAACAATTAGTAATTGCACTCAATTGATTTTTAGGACAATTGATACTGCAAACTATTATTCTCCATTGCAGGACATTAAGGAAGTAGAGCCAAGAGTGAAAACCAAGAAAGTCAATAACACAAGTTAACACCACCAACAGGCAGAGTTCGTTGCGGTGAGGATGACCTTTCATGGTGGAGAAATCAGAGAATTCAAGTAGAAACTGTTCGGGAAGAATTCTCCGTAGCAAAGACTTGACGTCACCTCGACGAAATAATAAGAATTCCAGTAAAGCTTTTGGGAAAATTTTGCCGTAGCGAAGACCTGATGTTGCCGTGGTGAAGTCACAATAACCTGCCTGGAATACCTTGCGGGAAAATTTCACCACGACGAACTCATCCTTTCGCCAGGTCGAAGCAGTCGAATCAGCACCAGATCCGAACCATTTTCGGAAAACTCACTAACTGTACACACTCGACCCGGCAACCCGTTTTGGAGAAAAACCTACTTTTAGATAAGTTATAAAACACAGAGAGGGTCGACATTTTCATTCATCATCAGATCATTATCTTGCACGTTACTCTCATCTCTCTCTCATTTTCTCCTGCATTAACCACCTTAGACTTCTACCATGGGTGCCTTTGATTCCTTGCTAGTTGTGAGGCCTCCAAGAGCTATGCATGGCTAGGCGTTCCATTTCTTCTTGAAGATGTAGCAATGGCTAGAGTTCCATGAGCTTAAAAGGGGAGTAGTTAATCCATGTTCAGCTATGAATTTATAATTCCTAGGTCTAGGATTTGTGGTTTGTAGTTGATTATATTTGATTATAGTTGTAATCAAATGTTGGATATTCATTGTGTGATTTGGATTGATTTATGTAGAACTTTGAGCTTAAATATATGAAGTCTCATATATGTCTACTTGTGATCTTGTTGATTCTCTATTATCTTGTATAGTTGTGTTTGATATTGAATTGATGCTAGATTTCATTTGACCCATTGCATTGGCGAATTCCACCACACACACTAAGAGCGCTTAATGAGATCTTGAGAAATGGAGTTCATTGATCAAGATCCTGGACTTAAAGAGTCCTTTAAGGTTTACCATTTAAAACTAGGTGATTTCTACTCCCATCAAATCAGTTTTGAACTATGATAGCCAAATCTCAATTTCAAGAGGATTTTATCACTTGTTTACTCACTTATTTTAATCTTTTCATTTTCCATTTCCAAAATTCCAAAATTACATTTTACATATTTTTTTGCAATGCATTTTAATTCATTAATGTTTTCAAAGATCGAAACCTCCTCCTTACCAAATTAGTTTGCATTTCATGACATATAAGTTAGCTTAGATCCATTTGTTTAGGTTCCGATTAAGTGAGACAACCCGAGGTTGTACTCTATATTGCAATTCTTGGAATTAAATTTTTGATTCGGTTTCCAAGGGAATAACCCAAAGACAAACCGTGAATCAGTTTCGTCTTAAGAGTTACGTCATCTTAAGTTGACTCCATTCGTCTACATTTTAGCTTCATCTGCCTTTTCCATTCGTCTGCTTTTCACATTCGTCTACTTTTCCCATTCGTCTGCTTTTCCCATTTGTCTGCTTTTTGGCTTCATCTGTTTTCTGCTTCCTCTATAGTTGACCTTCCACTTCTTCTATGCACTGTTCATCTTATATCGTCTAGTTTAATTTTGGCCCTCTAGATGATAGAATTTGTCTTCAAGGTCTTCACGAAAGTTGTAGATCTCGAAGTCTTCTTTCGAACAGTCCAAGGAATGGTTTAATCCAACATCTACAGAGAAAGTTATACCCTTTGTCCCTAAACAAGTTCAATAGGGTCATGGACAAGTATTGTTTTAGTTTATGGCTCCGAATGCTGGGCTCTGGAAGTGGGTTCCAGCACAACCTCCATCTTACTAAATTGAGAAAGTAAGGAAGAGCAAAAAGCGAGAAAGAGGAACAATAATTGTCCAGCTAACTCCAGACCATTCCTATTAAGTTTTTTCTCTCTTTCTTTTATTTATTTCCTTTATCTTGATGTATGAATTGGGATTGGGAATGTTGTACATGTTGATGATGTTTTAATTTCTTATTAGGATTTGTTGTTGATTCATTTTGTGATTTGATTTTTCTTTATTTCAATTAAATGTTTTGGGAATTTTGATATTTATGTTTGCCTATACTTCAACAATAAATTGAGAGAGTGAGTCGATAGTAATCCGATTAGTTTAGATTATGAGAGTTAACAAAATCATATAAATATCAAATCAATAATCATACAAAGAAAGATCTTGTGTGAGAACCCAATGATCCAATATATTGCTTAAGAACTGTTTTTGTTAATCAAGAGATTGCAAATCTGGAATTTCAGAATCAATTAGGGATTATTAATTGGGGTTAAATGATTAGGTCTTGAGAGATTGTAATCAACCCTTCAGAAATCTAAGATCGATACCAATTGAATAAAAATGATTAAGGTAGCAAAATGACAGTATAATGAATCCTATACTTTCATAATTGATCATTCTTATTTTATTGTGACAACTCAATTGTTAAGTGGTTAAGTGCTCAATTTGATTTGATCGAGTTAATTTTTGAATTTTATTTCCGCTCAACTCATATTTGATTGCTTAATTTTTTTGATATTTTCATTTAAATCACATTTTTCAAAACCTTAGACAAAGTTAGGTTCATTTAGTTTTAACTAATTCCTCATGGGATCAATATCTCAATTACTACAAGTTTACAATCCATATACTAGCGAATATTGAGGGTTTTACATTAGGTAAAACTTGCTCAACAAGTTTTTGGAGCCTTTTTAATATGGCTGCCAACATTTAGGAGATTGTCTTATAAATGAAGTTACAACAAGAAATAAACCTATAGTTTCTTAAGTAGATATGCATCTTATTGATTTTGTAATATCCTTCCATTCATAAGGAATTCTTACATTACATCAATTATTATATGTTTGATCATTGACCATGACTTATGGAAGAAAAAACCATTAGAACCATTTAGTCCTAGGGATTTTTGGGGATTCAACTCAAAAATTATTCTCTCTATCTACTGAATTATTATTAGGCTACATAGTGAGATCTTCATATATATTCACTTATTCTATTACTTATGAAGTACATAATTAGAGGGATTGTGGATTTGTTATCGGGTTGTTTCCTTAGGGTATCACTAAAGTATCTGTATGCTTATTCTTTCAATTAATCTATAGTAAATAATTTGATATCATTAGGCTTTGTTAGAGAGTTGATTCTGTTTGTGTTTCTCTCTACTTTGATTGAGTTATAAAAAAACTCGGTGTTCTTGTCTCCCTTTTGGATCTATTTTAAGTGAACCCTTTGCTTTATAATTGAGGTATAAATCTCCATTGCTTTAGTGTAATCCTCATTGTTGATTTTTTTATTGATTTTGGGGTCTTTTGGGTTTTGGTTCAGTCAAGCTTGGGTTAAGTCCATCTTGGGATTTGTAGCCTTAATATTCTCCTTAGTGCTTCTTTGTCTTCTTGTATTGAGTTTATTTAGTTAATTCTTAATGCTTTCTAAATTATCTTACACATATGAACATCTTACTCCCTCTAATTTCTTATTGTAAACCCTTTTGTGCAGCTTTAGTAAAGCGTTCTTCCTCCACCAAGTGATAATTACATCTAAAAGGATGTCTTATAATTCTACAAATTTCCTTGTCCTTTATGATGATTGGACAATGATCCGGCATTCCAGGAGCTTCAATTACAACTTTTCTTTTAGGGAATCTATCCATTACTAGTGCTTTATCAAGCTTTTTCCTTAACATCCAATTTAAGTTCTGTTTGTTGTTCTATGAAAAGAACCAACCTTCCATCTTTAGAATAATCATTCATATGTCATACATACAATCCCTTAGGTTTGTGTTAAAGCATCTTTGACTTGCATATCGTTCTACTTCATTTATATGAAAAACAATATTGAAATAACTAAGAATTATCCAAGCCATTGCATTGTTGAATGCAAATTTCTCAGCTTTTCTAATAAATTATCTTTTTTGAAAGTTAAAGTTTAAGGCATATATTGAGGCCACATGCATTTTACATTTTGGTTAGATCAAAGTCACTTTAAGATGCATCATTTATGTAGCAGAGTCTATCATTTTGACCTTTGTATAATTGGGGTTGTAAGCCAATATAATTCTCCCAAGATGATGTTGTTGGTGATCTAATAGGAGTGTCCAAAAATTGCCTAGGGTTTTGAGCTTCATGATGTTTTCTTGATTCAATTTAGATTCCAATAAGCCAACAAAACATGTTTTGTATTGTTAACAAAACCTCTAAAAGATGTTAGTTTATTGGGGCAGTTGATACCCTTAGTAATCCATATTATGACAAACATTATTTTGAGGGGGAATTATTAGGGTCTTTACCCTTGCTTATTTTGCCTGATTTCCTCTTTTTGTTAGTTTCAATTCTCTATGTCCTACTCAATTGTTATAGTTATTACATTCCCTTTTATAGGTGTCTCTTTAATTGATTCTTTCTATGTTTTCTCAATACTTGTGGTTATGGGATATTATTGAGAATTGTTGGATCCCCTAATGCATTGTTTTGTTTCTCTTGTATAGGTTCTATTATGTTACCATTTTTACCAACAACAAGTTTTTGCATATTTTCATTATTTAGACTGGGTTGTCTCCTTTCAATATTCATCAGCTCTTCATAGTCTACTCTTTTATAGAGCCTCCCTTTCACCTTCCATTTATTTCCTTGCTATTTTACGTTTCGTTTCCAATTGAATGAGAAGTTCACTGTGTCTACAAATAGTTTATCGTGTTCATGAAGTCTCATTATAGGAATTATTTCTAGAAGCTCTTATTCTATCTTGACATTGACAAAGATACGATCAAATTCTATATGTTTTCTTTTGATTTTCGTTTCATGCATGCAGAGGGGCTTATTAATATAACTTACAAGTGAGGTAAGTCCTTTAATAGTCTAGTATTCTAAGTGAATACTATGGATGTTTACCCAAAGTGGAATGCTTTCATGTTTGATTCTATCCAAGTTAATTCCTACTCTTCACATTTGAAGGAAAATAGGCAAATTAAATATATGCCAAGTCCGATATTCCATTATACTTCTAGATTCACGTTCGCTTAGTTTTCTTCTAATGTTTAAACTTCCTACAACCCTCTTCTTCTCTAGGTGCTTTGTGCCTATCTATTGATTGCTTGATATATTGGTCTTTAATCTAGGAAGAACCTAATGATGGTGGTGTTCTAGGATTTGGTTCTTTTTCAAAGGACTTCAATATCTAGCACCATCATTTTCCCTATTCCAGTGTTATTTAGGGGCCTTAATGCAGCGAGATTTTCGACTCCTCCTGTAAAACTTTCCTTCGGTTCATAAGAGCTGGGGTAAGCTTGGAAAATAGGCCCAAACTTGACCCGAAGTCTATAATCTCAACCTGGTTTGACTACCAAGCCCAATCCTGACCTAACCTAGCCTAAAAATTGATTTTTATCATTATGTAAGACAATGCCATATTACATTGTGAAGCAACTACTTTTATAATGAAAAATGATGTTGTTTTATATACGTATTGTTTTATTAAACTATAAAATGAAATTGTTTGATATCATTTTACAATAGGTTATACGCTAGATTTAGGTGGTTTTCTCACTCTTTTCTTTTTTGCTATGCATGCATTCTTCTTTAACTCTTGTTTAAAGCATTCAACTACATTCTTCATTCTTCACTGATTCTGGGTCCTCCTTCCTTCTATTGGTTACATGTTCTACTGTTGCATAATTTGTCCTCGATTCATTAAAGTTTGGAAAGGTAAGATGTATATATATATATAATCTCTTTAATTATATGCCATATTACAACTTAAATTAAGAAAACGATACAATCAATTGATTTTAATGATTTGGTAATCGACATTAGAGCTTGATAATTTGTTTAAATTAGGAAATTAAAACGTTGAGCAACCTCACTGTACTTGAACATTAGAAGAGTGGTGGGTCGTGGTAAGCTAATTTTAGGCATGTGATTTTGATGAGATATTTAATTGGTGGAATGTAGAATTTGATATATTCATATACTACTTCTAGTGTAAGTGGATTGGATGGAGAATAATTGAACTATTATTTGATTGCACATATTTTTGTCTAGTGGTTATATTACGTGATTTTATCAAGACATCACTAATTTAAACTTATGTTGAAGATGTTTTCTATCTATCTTTAGTTATTTACTTGTTGGTTATTTTCGTCTAGACTGGTCAATTTATAGTAGAAAATTCAATAGGAGAAGTTCCTACAGTTGGATTATTAGATAATGCTTAAGTATTATCCTTATTCATTGAGTTACAGTTTGGGTTATTTTTCTTCTCATATCATCCTATTGTATGCTAGAAATTGGATTTCATATATTGACTTGCTTCAATATCATTTAATAGGTTACTTTGTATTTTTAAACTCACTAAGTATACATATGTTTCTTTATCCATACACGCGAGCATGAAAATTTATTGTTATAAATGTAGTTTCTTAAGTACTAAATCATACGTAAAATAGAGATTATTGCTTAATAGTAAGACTTATTGAATTCAACTAATAATCCATCCTTTTTTTTGAAAATTAAATAAATTTCCATTAAAATGAATAAATTAGAGTTTATACATGATTAAGTAATTGGACAGTCCAAAATGATATATATTTTTTAACTCCATAATTGTCTGGTTAATTACTCAAGAATACTCCTCCACGTTTATTGAAGCGTTAGAGAAGACTCTTCTCTACTATATTCCTTCCCATATTGATAAATCCAACATATTAGATGCGATCACTTATATTGGTTCTAGTCATTCTCTTAGATGCGATTTCTCATGCTAGTTATATGATCGACCAAGTTTTTTCCAAATGTTACCCTTCCTTAAGTTTTGACACCATATAGGTGAGTTTGTTCCCTTCTAATGACTTTTAGTTATTTACAATTTTTTTGCATGTTGTTATGATTTGGTGTTATCTAAGTGCGATAAGGGTAACTTACTCCCTATCATCTTCATCGAGTCATAGATTCCATCTGACCTTTTGAGGATGAGTTATCTTTGAGTCCATACCCTTTTCTTGAATGATCTCCCTCACCTAGTTCGTCAACTTGTTAGCTTGTTGATGTTTTGAGTTATCCACTTCTGCTACATTTGAGTCATTGTGTATTCTATGATTGCATTCTCTCTATATTGTGTAGATGGTGCAAATAAAAACTATTTTCTATATGATTCTATCTTGTTTTAATTGACCCATGAAGGTCACAACCCAGTCAAATAAGTCTTCAATGTTATTAATATTTCCAAATGTGTCTATCAAATGCTTAACTCTATTCCAAACCACTTTATAATATTGGTGGTTACAAAATAGGTGATCTACAGTCTTTAGTAATGATTGATATGGAGGATATAGAGAATCAGAAATCCCATGAAACTTATCTTTTTTTTTTAGTTTTCTAATAGCTAGGAGCCAACATGTGAATAAAGCTTTTGACATTGTTGATTTCTCCCACACCAATTTGTTCCATCTAATAGTAGAGGCATAAGTTTTTAGATAATAGAGGGATGAGAGAATGGAAAATCTTCTAGTTTTGTCTCCAATCGATTTAATTTCATCATTCCATTGGTTCCTAGGATTATAAGTAGGGAGCATTAAAGCTAGGAGGGAGAAAACTTCAAAGTTGCAATTCCATTTGTTTTCAAGGATGATGGAGCTTACTTTGGCCAAAATATGAAGTTTAATTCGGAGGTTCAAAAGTTTAGCTAAGTTGTAAAGGGGACTTAGGGTGGAGCAATTATCAAGTCGTACCCAGGTCCCCTTACTATTACCAATTTTGATCTAAATCAGCGGGTATATTAGGTTCCTTAGTCTTAGGATTTGTATCATACTCCAGGGGCAAAATTACTAATGATTAGTCACTAGAAGTTAATGTTTTTAAGATAGTACTCATTGATCTACTTATACCAGAGTAAATTTTTATCAAAAAGAACGTTCTGAATCACTTGTAGAGAGGGTAATCTAAGACCTTTTTCCTCCTTAAGAAGACATAGAATATCCCATTTAATCTTGGCTTTTTAAAAATTTTTAGTTGTACCAAACCGGAGGAAGGTCTTAATAAACCTCTCTATTTCTTTAGTCAATTTCTTAGGCATGTACAAGTGGGTTGACTAATGCAAATTTAGATTCCAAAAAACTGAGGAGATAAGTTAGAGTTTTCCTAATTGCAAATTGGAACTTATTTTTCAGTCCATTAATTTTCTTTAAATATGTCTATAAGAGGGGAACATTCTACAAGTTTTTGTGGTAGTTGAGACTCCCAAATACCTGAAGGGAAGGGAATTTACCGCCACTCTAGCAATATTGTATAATAAATTGATTTTAAGAACATCCTTGGAAATGTATGAACAAATTTTAATGTTTTTGATCCTCATCCTAGCCATGTTGGAGAAACTTCATAGTGCTTTCATTAATACTCTGTGTAAAGGTCTACTAAAAAAAATATGACATCATTCGTGAAAGCTAGATGAGTGATTCTTAAGGCCTCAATGTTATGATGGAATTTGAATCTTGCATCTTGGGCAGTGAAGCGATTGTTCATTGTTGAGAGGACTTATCTCACAACAGTGAATAAATAGGAAGAAAAACGATTCCCTTGTCTAATTCCTCTAAAGCTTCTGAACATTTTGGTAATAACTCCATCTAATAGGATACTACATGAGGGGGTAGTTATGCAAGCAGAAATCCATTCAATAAAAACAATTAGGTAATCAAAGCTTTTAGGTAGTCAAGAATGAAATCCCAATTGACTTTATAAAAAGCTTTAAAGAAGTCAACTTTAAGAGCACAAATTTTGATAGGTTTCCTATTGATGTCGTTCTTCATAATCTCCTAAACAAAAAGAATGTTATCACTTATTATTCTCCTATGTATAAATGCCCCCTGATAAGGACTTATAAGCGTCTCCAAAGTCATATTGAATCTATTAGCTAAAAGTTTGGCAATCACTTTGTAGCTAGTAATACATCATGAAATGGGCCTAAAATCATTGAAGGATCCTAGATTCTTTGCTTTGGGAATGAGACAAATGTAGGTTTTATTCATCTCCTTAAGCATCTTGGCGTTAGAGAAGAATTTTAGAGCATTTTCTACTAGGAGCTAAGTTGTGATGTTTCATATATGCTGAAAAAGCCCTAAAACCATCTAGTCCTAGGGAATTATAAGGATTTAGGCTAAATAATATCTTTATGATCTCTTACAAAGAGATTGGTCTGATTATCCAAACCCTATCGTTATGAGAGATAAAGCTACTAATAAATTCTGATAGTTAAGATCTAGTAGGATTCATAGTCTTATCAACATTCATGATAGACTTAAAGTGATTCACTATAAACTCCTTAATCCTATCCAACTCTGTAATAAAATTCCCCTTATCATCCATCAATATTGGTATTCTATTCTTATTTCTTCTACCTAAAATTGCATAGTGAAATTTTTTTGAGTTGTTATCCCCGTCCTTAAACCATAAAACTCTAGCTTTTTATCTTAATAAAGAGTTGTGAGAATTCAAAGCCAAATTTTATTCCTTAAGGTTATCACTTTCCTTTTTAAGTAGAACTGGCTATGTGGGATTAGCATACATTTCTTTTTGAGCATTTTGTAGACGTTCCCTAGCCTCCTTTAGGTGATTATTTGTATTATATCTAATGAAGCTTTTTGAGTTAGTCTTTTAACAAGCTTAACTTCTTAGCCAACTAAAAAGATTTATACCCTTTGATCTCCTGATTCTTTAATATTTTCCACCACATCTAAAAAATTACTTCTCCTATTAGAAAATTGATGAACCTGAAGGGACTGCTCATTCTTAGTTTAGGTGACAGATTGAAAATTTCAATCGTACTATGGTCTGAGCATATTGTTGATAAAAAATGGCTTAAGGAGATTGGGAAACTGTCCAACCATTTTTGACTAACTACAAATTTGTCTAGTTTTTTTTATGATGAATCATTCCCTAATTTATCGATTACCTCGGGTGAAAATGTTAGTTGAGTATATATGATCAATGAATTCTAGTTAAAGCGTAGCATCCTTTAGTTCTCTTCCATTGCCATTTGTTTTGATTTCCCCCTTTAAATGCAGACATCCATCTTTAATTTATTATT
This sequence comes from Erythroxylum ulei, assembly GCA_027564395.1. Taxonomy (NCBI): domain Eukaryota; kingdom Viridiplantae; phylum Streptophyta; class Magnoliopsida; order Malpighiales; family Erythroxylaceae; genus Erythroxylum; species Erythroxylum ulei. The sequence continues at coordinate 11,160 of JANITX010176852.1, forward strand.
ACAAGTCATGCATTTATTAAAACATTTTAAAGCATAATTTACTTATATATCATTAAATGGCACCATTCAAAGACTTTTTTTAAATAATGAAAGTCAAAATAATGATACAAAGGTGAATAAATGATGCATCTTTACATTTATTAAAGATGAGCTTTGAAAATTTTAATTAGTAACTACTATACTCCCAAACTAAACCACTTTTAGAATTAAAAAGAACAGGCATATACTAACATTTTGTCTTCCTACATAGACTACGTATTAGAATATAAAAAACAAAGGAGAATTGTCAGATTGACGGTAAAAACCAACTAACGAATTACAATATCTAAAGCAAAGAAATGAATTTCGTACCTTTCCGGCCGGCACCGGCCAAAAAACGGTATGAAATTGGAGACGCCGATATCGGGCTCGGATACCGATCGGAACCGTCCGTAACCATCAATTCTGGCCGATACTGTAACTTCCAAAAATTGCAAGGACAAACTTGCAATTTTTGAAAGTTTTAAACTTAAAACTACCCCCCCCCTTCTGGATTCTTCTTCAGCTTCTCTCCTCTTCCACGAACACCACTGCCTCCTTTCTTCTCCGATCTCTCTCTCGGTGTCTCGCCGTCTCCTCCTCGCTGTCGACGTCTCCTCCAATTCTCCAGTCCTCCTCCTTCGAGTCTTTGACCTCTGGTTTGCTTTCTCCCTTCGAGGCTTCGACCGTTCGACCTCAGCCCGCTCCTCGTTGCCTTCTCCTTCGTCCTCCTCGCCGTCTCTCTTCCTTCGATGCACCACACGACCACCTCAGGTTAGAGCCTTAGATGGACCGCACGACCCGACGTCGACCTGGATTTGCGAAGACCCGATTGTTTTGGGGTGTATATTTTTTCTTTTTGTTTCATTTTTCATGGCATTTTGAAAATTATTGCTTTTGTGATTGTG